>JBCEWC010017211.1:0-12643 GCA_038996855.1 Solanum aculeatissimum
ATGGCAAGGAGACTATGTGATCACAAGTCTTAACATAACATTCAAAACATGAGTTTCATCAAGAGTTTCAATAGAACCATATCCATGCATATGCCATGAATGATGATCAAGAACATGGGTAATGGAATTCAAACTTAATTTCTCAATTTGAAAGATAATTTATCATAAATCATGTGAAAATCCATAAATAAGACATAATGCAAGTTACCCATGCTTAATTAAGTCATGAAAGGGACATGCTATTGGATTAATCAAGGGTTTCCATGAACATTCATAAATTCAAGCTTAAATCACGGTTAAATCACCTAAAAACTACATCACACAATTCCCAACACTAATCTACATCAATAATTGAAGAACCTATAACGTAATCAAAAGCTTAAAACCATAATTTAAAGGTTAGGGTTCTTTGGGTCTTCAAGGATGAAAAAAGATACTTGAATCAAATCCCACATACCTTGAATTCACCAAAGGAATTGCAAAGTCAAACTAGTCAAGGTTGTCTTCTCCGAAATCCTTCAACCTTTCTTCAATGGAGGTCAAGAGGGTTTTAGAATTCTCAAAGTTTATGAAGGAGGCTTAGAATAGATAAATAAGGGTTTGGGTCTTGATTTAGGGGTTTAGGGGAACTTAGGATACCTAAAAGGGGCCTAGGGATTTATTAAATCACAAAATTATCATTAATGAAGCAGACTTTTAAATGCCAAGTAGAGTGACACGGAGGTGCTACAGTGCCTGTGAAATTGCCACACGGACCATTCAATGCACCATCAACCAATACTTAGCCAATTGTTCAACGCGAACTCTTGGAGGACTTTCTGGACCACTGGACGAGGGGATTCATGGATAGTGTGGCTTCACACGGACTGTGTAATGGTCCGTGGAGCCACACATGGCCCAAGAATCAACCCCCAGCTCAGTCCAAGGTTCTGCCCCACTCAACGGACCACTTGACGGGTCGTACCAAGGCTCACGGACCGTGGGGTGGTCCATGAGTCATGACTTATGTTTTGGGGTGGGTCCTGGCCACCCCCAACTCACTGAACCATGGCACGGACCCCCACATAGACCGTACCAAGGCTCACGGTCCGTGGTCCTTTCCTTGGGCCATTTTCGGGCCTTATCTCCAATGTCTTCCAGATTTCAGGCAGTCCCACTATTTTGTCCATAACTTCCTCATCCAAACTTTGAATCAAGTGAAACCAGTTGCGTTATGAAGCTAACGCAAAGAAATTCAATTTGATATATAGAATACCACACAGTTCAACCCTCATCAAAAGTTATGATTATTCAAAGTCTACTATCCAAACGGCCTCTCTAGGCCACCAAATGAACCATTTTGCGTTCGTCCACTTAAACTCAACCTGTGGCAACCAAAACTAAATCATGACAAGTATAAAATCATACAAGACCAATCAGAAGGAGTTTTCAAAAATGTTTGGGTCGTTACAACAATCTATAGAGGCATATGAAGCATGAAACCAATACATCCCAAGAATAATATCAAAATCAAGCATCTCAAGCTCTACAAGATCACTCGGAAGGACTTTATGCAATACTGAAATAGGAAAACCTTGATAGACTCTTTGTGCAAAAATATACTCATCCACGGGAGTGTAGATTAAGAATGGCTCGCTCAAAAGTTTAGGACTCATACAAAACTTAACATCCAAGAGAGGGGTCACAAAATATAAATTTGCACCCAGATCAAGAAAAGCATATGCATCAAAATTAAAGACTTTTAAAATACTAGTCACCACATCGGGAGCCTCTTCCACCTCTTGCCTAGCATGCAAGGCATAAAATCTGTTGTTTCAGGGAGCACAACCTTGTTGAGCCTTTGACTGACCTTTATCACCTAGATACATTTGTCCTTGACCTTTCTTAGGAGCATTAGGACAATCAGTAGCCTTGTAGCCTATTTTTCCATACCCAAAGGAAGTACCCACATACTTCAAATATCTACCCGGGTGGTTCTTTCCACAGCTGTCACACCTAGGATTAATTGTCCCACCTCTAACCTGTGCCTTGGAAGGAGGCACTCTATCATTGGCAACCCTCAGATTTGAGCATTGGCCCTGTTAGAAACGACCAATACCACCACCACTTTTAGAGTTTATGAACCCACCATCATAATGGGCTCTCTTAGAATCTTTCACCCTCTTGTCTTTCAGTTTTCCCCTTCAATCTATTCAACATATGTCATGAGGCTGGAAGTATCCATTTCTCAAATAAGCATAGCCATACAACATTCTTTCACAACCAAGTTAGAAATTTATGAGATACATTTGTGCATCCTTGCATGGGGGTCAACTACTAGTGTAAGACCATACTTTTAGAGCTTAGTAAGCTTGAGGGAATATTCCCTTACACTCATGCCACTCTGTTTGAGGTTGATAAACTCAGTTAATTTTTCCTCTCTAAGCTCAAAAGGGAAGAAATGGTCCAGAAAAGCAAACTTGAACTCTTCCCAACCAACCCTATTATCACCCACTCCCTCAAACAACCATTGTGTGAACCACACTTGAGCCACTCCTTTCAAATGATAAGAAACTAACTCTGTCTTCTCTTCTGAAGACACCTCCATAGTAGTCAACACTTTGTAGATCTCATCAATGAATTCCTAGGCATCCTCATCAGCTTTAGAACCACACAATTTTGAAGGGTTTATCTGGGTGAAGTCTCTCACCCTAGTAGCTAGGGTGGGTACATGGGGAGGAGGAATGACCTGCCTAGCTTGGTTGGTCATAGCTTGAGCTAGCATTGTAAAAGACGTCCGGAACTCATCTTGGGTAACTGGCTCTCCCATGGGCTCTTAAGGAACTTGGTCCTCATTAACAGGGTCTGTCTAGGTTGAGGGGTTTTTCTTAGAGACATCTTCTGTAAGGGCATCAAGTACATTTTTCAGAGTTAGGAAACCTCAAGACACGTTCTATGGCATGACATGAACAATAAAGAAGTAAGACCTTTCCTAAAACACCTTATAGCCTCTTATTCATTGGTTTAGTGAACTTCACACTCATGAATAGGAATCTACATGACGCGACATGTTGGACACCAAGGATCATTTTAAAACTTTTGTGCTTCGATACCAAAATTATCACAATCCGAGCCTATTGCCTAGGTTTGACATGCCAAATGGGAACTCGAGAGTCCTATACAAGCCTCATAGCATACTTAAGCACGTCATCACTTAGGAAGCACAGAATAAACATTAACAATCACTACTAAAGAGTAGGGAAAGTAGGATACAATCTATGGGGATAGGGGCATGAAAGTTTCATCACATAACCTCAACAATTAAGTCTAAGGGGAATGGAGCATGGGACATACTCAATGGGGGAGTAGGGACTTGGGTCTTTCATCAACTTGCCATACATCACATATAACAAATCATAGGATAAGGACTTAGGGATAGACTTCAAAGATACATTACATAACATGATTCATACATAACATAGTGTCCAACAATGCCTCTAATCATATTGGGATGGGGGACATGACATGTCCTGGGCTCACCCTCAAAGTAAAAGATATCAGATAATCATAACATATCATAGGTGGATAGAAGGTGGGTCTTTTCCTTGGAATAAAGGACTCACCACAAGCAAACTTACACAAATCAAATCTAGTCGTGAAGAGCAATTCAAATCTAGTCGTTAAGAGGTGGATGAGTAAAGTCTCCTGTCCCTACATGGTTAGATCATGTAGGCAAAGAGTATGTGTTAGTATGTTGGAATGTACTAAGTATGCGGGCATACAAAGCAAATGAACATGATAACCTGCATTTCAATGTTAGATGACAAGAGCACATATATATAGAAAGAAGTATATAGGAAAGAATGTCATAATAATATACCTTAAATCCATTATGCATGAATTCCAAAATACATAAACATAGAGGGGATGAGACCTCAATCGACATATAAGACCATGTGAGCCATTGCATGGAATTCCAATGTTGCCTCTACACTAGAAAAAGAGTGATCTACTTTCCAAAGATAGACCATACCTCTTCTTAAGAGAACACCACCTATTTTATAGGGGTACCTCACCTTACGGGAAAACCACCCATTTCAGAGAGGATTTTTCAAAGTACATAATCATCCACAAAGGGGTATAAATATGAACCTACACTGGCACACAGTTATGAGAAGAGATACTTTATGTAAGGACTCCTTGTGTCGAGCCCCCACCTCCAATCTCATTTGGTGCTAAATCATCATCTCACGGGAATACTTATACATATATGTGCTTGAAATAGGAACATAAGTCTTTTCAGATCATAATCATGCATGTTTAGGGTTAAGAGCTAAATCATATTTCATAATCATAGGTACTTGAGCTTAAAATCCAAATCATACTTAAATCCATGATTACATACATAGAAATAGTTCATTCATATTTGAACATAATGGTGAATACACACCCATAGTTACTTATAGCCATATAATATATATTATGTGATCACATGTCATGTGATAACCATACTTGCATTGAAATCATAGTCATAATCGTAATTGGGTAATAACTTACTTCATACATTTTATAAAAAGCCTTATTTATGTATGCTTATGCCATGAGGAATGAGAGAATAACATGCTTACTTGAAATTCATACTTAAAACATCATAATAAGATAAAATCATACTAAATCCATAGAGAAATCAACAATTGAAACATACTTGAAATTATCCATGCATAAATTCATGATTAAAAGGGACATGCATATTTGAATCTCGTGAAGTCCATGTAAATCATCATAATAAGACTTAAATCATGTTAAAATCATCAATTTAAGTCAACTTACATCTTAATTTTATCAATTAAAGCTGAATCATAAAATCCACTTGTAAATCATACTTAGAAATCATGAAATTTAAGAATTAGACTTTTGGGCTTCATGATTGGAAGTAATCATGAATGAAACCACACATACCTTGATGAAAATAAGATGAATTAGACTTGAGTTTGGAGCACCATTGAATCTACTAGCATGAATCTTCAAAGCTTGGCTTGAATAGAGTTTTAAGAAATTTGAATTCTAGAGTTTAAGGGTTAGAATGAGAGTGAAGTGAATAAAATGGACAAGACATGAGTTAGGGGTCTTAGAATAGGTGTGAAAGTCCTATAAGACCAAAGGTTTAAGCCAAAGTGCCTAAAATACCCTTAATAAAATAGTGTCAAAATTTGACGAGGTGCAGTACATGGCGCCCTACACATACCGTAGTGTGCACCACTGACTGTACAGGGCTTCATAGTGGTGCACTTGGAGGAAAAAAAGAGGACCATGGGGTGGTCCCTTCATGGTGCCACTACATGAGACCTCCTTCAGGCTGTGGTGTGTACCATGGGCTGTGAAGGGGTCCGTGGTGAGTTACCTTTGAGAAAATAAGTCCAAGTGGGGGTGCCCTGCATGAGACCCTCCACAGACCATGGTGGATAACACGATCCATGAACCCTTCACTTGAACTCCTCAAGGAAGCCTCAATCAAAACTAAAACCATCTCTAAGGCATTCTACATGGTCCGTGGGGTGCACCACGGGCTGTGAAGGGTTCCTTAAAGGGAACCCTTGGCCAAGAGAATGGATTTTAAATCTTCGTTAAAGCCTCCCGAGGTCCAGAGCCTTACAATATTGATGCAACATGGCATAGTTATAGCATATACTTTGAGGCAACTAAAGATACATGAGCGATATTATCCAACTCACGATCTTGAATTGACGATAATTATATTTGCATTGAAAATATGGCGTCGCTATATTTATGGGGTATATATGAATATATTCACCTACAAAAAGATCTTGTAATATGTGTTTAGACAAAAAGACTTGAACCTTAGGAAAACAAGGTGGCTTGAACTGCTTAAGGACTATGACATGAGTATATTATATCATCTAACAAAGGCAAATATTGTAGCTGTAACGACCCAAATATTTTCGAAATTCTTGATGGTTAGTCTTGGTTAGTGTTGGAATGGTCATGGTTGAATTTTGGTAGCCATGGGTTATGTATAAGTGGCCGGATTCAAGGAAATCATTTTGGAGGGAGTTGTAAGGCCGCTTAGACATCAGTGACTTTGAAAAGACATATCTTTTAGTATGGGTTGAAGTGTGTGTACTATTATATATGAAATCAAATATATTTGAGTTATCTTCACAACGCAACAAGTTTCACTCAATTCATAGTTTGTACGTGAAAGTTATGGCCTTTGCATTGAGACTGCCCGTATTTGGAAGTACACTGGAAAAAGGATTCGGAAAAGAGGCTAAGGACCAGACCACGGACTGTTTTGTGGTCCACGGTCCATGTGGGTGTCCTTAGGTTGTTCCAGTGAGCTCCCAAGGGTTGGGGTTCAAGCCATGGCCAAAGTAAAGTCCAACGGACCACCTCACGATCCGTGTGACCCTTTACAGCCCGTGAGGTGATCCAGTGTTCTTGCCATGGTTCGGGGCTGGACTCCAGACCAAGTATCTCCACAGACTAGTACACGGTCCATGTGCAGCCACACGACTCGTGAGTCTTTCCGTGAAGTGTTCCATAAAGTCCCCCAAGAGTTCAAATCGAAATTGAGGCCAAGTGAGGCCACACGGATAGGTACACGGTCCGTGTACCTGTAGATGGACCCTGGGTGCCTTCCATGTGGCACTGTGTTTCAGTGATCAGTCCACTTCATTAATGGTAATTTCGTAAATTTGTTTAATCCTATGACTCTTTTAACCTCCCTAAAGTCTCCTAAACCCCTAAATTCAAACCCTAATCCTATTTCACTCATCAAAATACTCTTAAATCCTCTCTAAAATTTCTTGAATTCCATTGACCTTCATTGTTCAAAGCTTGAAGAAAATTGGGGAAGATCATCTTTCTTGCTAAATTCTTTAATTTTTGTGGTTAATCTCTAGGTATGTGGGTTTGATTCATGGATTCGTTTTCATCCATGAAGACCCAAGAGCCCTACTCTTTAATTCATGATTTACGTTTCTTTAAGTTATGGGTTCTTCTAATTTTGATGAATTTCATTGCATTGGATTGTGGGATATATAAATTAGGTGATTTAATGAAGATTTAAGTCTGAATTATATGAATTTCATGAAAAGTTTTGAAGGATGATTGTGCATGTCCCTTAATGGTTTTATTATACATGGGTAAATTGCATTATGTCTTGAATATGGAATTTCTCATGATTTATGTTGAATTAGCTCTTGAATTGTGAATTTAAAGTTGAATCTCCATTACCCATGCACTTGAATTTTTCATTCATAGCATATTCATTGAAGATTGGTTATGATGAAACTCTTGTTATGATATGATATGTTAAGGCTTGTGATCACATTGTCTCTTGTTATGACTCTTTGAGCATTTTGGGTGCTTGCACCACTTTGATATGTTATGAAGGCTTGATATGATAAGTTATGTATATAGGCTATTCTTATTGCATTGATATGGAAGTGATTATAAGAATGATTTTGAAATTCTTGTTGGCTTTTAGACTAAGTGTGAATATGGTTTTGATCAATGGTTTTGGTTTTGACTAATGATGCATGATTTTAAAAAGAATATAAGTTCCCCAATTTGAAGTTTGCATGTATATATATGTATTTCCGTGGGATGAGACTTAGTACCGAGGAATTAGAGTCGGGGTGAACTATCTCCAAGGGTGCATACTCTTTTCCGTCAAACCATGTGCCACCATGGGTTATCTCCCTAGATAGGGATTGAATTGTTATGTATCCCTTTGATGAAGGGTTGACTAGGGATCTACTTGGCAAGTAGTCCGGATCCGGGTAGTAGATCGCTCGGGTCTCCTCCGTTGTTAGTTGAGGTTATATCCCCGCTATATTATGATTGTAGGATCGCATCTCATGCATCACGACATAGCATATTATTATATTTCTCTTGGCTACGTGCATTCCGTTCGTATCACTTATCCCCTTGTCATGTTGCTTGGTCATACTATATTGTTATGTGCATTGCATGCCCGCATACTTAGCGTATATTTTGTGCTAACCCATACTCTTTGTCTACATGTTCTAACCATGTAGGGACCGAAGATGACTTCTGTCTTCCACCAGATAACATGTGATCATCTAGAAGACTATTGCTTGTGGTAAGCCCTTTTGTTCAAGGGCAATAGCCACTTTCTATCCACCTAGTATTATTGTTAATTTTCTTTACTTATGTATTGAGTGTGAGCCTCAAACTATGCTGAGGCCCCCTTTTATCTTATGTAGAGGCTTGTTGGACAAAATAAACTCTTGTACGTTAGATTGTATTTTTTGGCTATTATGACTATTGAGATATTATGATTAATGAACTTTGGTTATGGAATGGTATTCAGTTATGCTTATGACTTGATGTTGGGATTGTGTGTTGATTATGTGCTTATGTAGAAAGTCCCCTAACCTGGAATGCCCTCATAGCATGAGTCCTACTTACCCGCCCCTTAGAAATAACTGTTATGTGCTATGTGATTCATGATCATCCCATTCCCGGCAACATCCCCATAGCTTGAGTCCAAAGCCCCGTTTCCCCTAGAACTTATGTGTTATGTGTTTACTTCTGCGCTTCTGAACTGATGATGTGTGTAATGATGCTATGATGGCTTGATCAAGGACTTTTAGGTCCTCTTTCGCCATGTCACATCTAGGCCCCACTTCTGGGTAGTGATAAAGATGGTATCAAAGCCCTAGGTTTGTAATGATCCTCGAAGTCCAACACACCACATCAATTAGACTCTTTTTCATTGGTGTGATACGCTCCATGTCTATGAACAAGAGGCTATGACGACATTTTAGGAATTTGCCTCATTTCATTTCTTCCTTATGTCGTGCCGTAAGTTTTTATGATAGTTCTTTCTAAACTTTTGGTATTCTTGTCACCCTTTCAGAATATGCCTACCAGAAGAGCTCCCCTTCCCCGTCAGGCTCTCGGGGTTGAGGAACAAGCTCCTCGGGCATCAGTAAAGGATCAAGGAGCAGGTATCCCATGCTGAATTCAAGAATGTGGTATCCATGTTGGCCCAAGAAGTGGCCAACCAAGCCCATCCGTTGAATCCCATGAACATTGGTACTCTGGCTTCAAGGGTGAGGGATTTCACCCGTATGAACCCTCTAGAGTTCTTTGGCTCTAAGGTCGATGAAGATGCTCAAGAGTTCATTGATGAACTCACCAAAGTGTTGACTATCTTGGGTGTGGGTTTGGAGGAAAAGACAGAGTTAGCTGTTTACCAACTTAAGGATGTGGCACAAGTGTGGTACAACCAATGACTTGTTGAGAGAATGGTGGATGTTAAGGTTGGATAGGACGAATTTAAGATGACCTTCCTTGATTGGTTCTTTCCTCTTGAGCTTAGAGAGGCTAAGATGCCTGAGTTCATAAATCTCTGACAGGTTAACATGACAGTGAGGGACTATGCCCTTAAGTTCACTAAGCTTTCCAAATATGCTCCTATTCTTGTGTTTGATCCCCGTACAAGAATGTACAAGTTCATATCTGTTGTATCATATTTGGTTGTGAAGGAGTGCCGAACGGCTACGCTTATTAGGGATATGGATATCTCGAGGCTCATGACTTATGCCAAACAAATCGAGAGTGAAAATCTAAAGGAGGGAAGGGTGCACAAAGCTAAGAGGGCCTGACTTGATGGTGGGTTCTCCAATGTCAAGAGTAGTGGTGGGTTTGGCCGTTTCCAACAAGGCCAAAGTTCTAACATGAGAGTTGCTAATCCTAAGGTGCCTCCTCCTAAGGCACAGGTTGGGAGTGGTCCCCGGTTTTCTCATTATGGTCAATGAGGAGGAAACCATGTGGGTGAATGTAGAAGGGCCACGGGTGCTTGCTTTAGATATGGTAGTTTGGACCACAAAATCTCAAATTTCCCAAAGAACCTAAAGAAGGACCAAGTTTCTCCCAGGGATCAAGGGCAACGAAAGGCCCCAGTTGGTGGTGCTCCTAGGAACAACTAGGTTTATGCTCTTCATGCCCGCCAAGAGGTGGAGGAAACTCCAGAAGTCGTGACTGGTATGTTGAAAATCATTAATTTTGATGCTTATGCTTTACTTGATCCGGGTGCAAACTTATCTTTTGTGACTCCTCTGTTGGCTGTTAAATTTGGTGTGAGTTCTGAAACCTTGAGGGAACCTTATTCTATGTATATTCCCGTGGGTAATTCTATTGTTGCCAGGAAAGTGTATCGTGGTTGTCCCGTATTCCCCGGTGACCTTGTAGAACTTGAAATGTATGATTTTGATGTCATTCTTGGGATGGATTGGTTGCATGCATCATATGCCTCAATTGATTGTAGAACTAGGCAAGTCAAATTCCAAGTTCCTAATGAACCGGTTTTGGAGTGGAAGGGTAGTGATTCCGTGGTTAAGGGTCGGTTTATTTCCTACCTCAAAGCCTGGAAGATGATTTGTAAAGGGTGCATCTATCATATCGTGTGGGTTAGAGATGTGGAGGGTGAGTCACCTAGGCTTGAATCTATTTCGGTGGTAAATGAGTTTCCCAAGGACTTGCCTGGTATTTCTCCTGATAGAGAAGTAGATTTTGGTATAGACCTTCTCTCGGATACTCAACCTATTTCTATCCCTCCTTATCGTATGGCCCCGGTGGAGTTGAAGTAATTGAAAGATCAATTGAAAGATTTGTTAGAAAAGGGGTATATTAGGCCAAACATTTCACCCTGGGGTGCTCCTGTGTTTTTCGTGAGAAAGAAGGATGGGTCTCTCTGGATGTGTATTGATTATAGGCAATTGAACAAGGTGACCATTAAGAATAGGTACCCATTGCCTAGGATTGATGATTTTTTTGACCAACTTCAAGGAGCTACTCATTTCTCCAAGATAGATCTTCATTCGGATTATCACCAATTGAAGGTGAGGGAGTGTGATATTCCAAAAATGGTTTTTCAGACTCGTTACGGTCATTTTGAATTTGTGGTGATGTCATTTGGGTTGACAAATGCTTCAGCGGTTTTTATGCATCTTATGAATCGGGTGTTCAAGTCGTTCCTTGATAATTTTGTGGTGGTCTTCATTGATGATATTTTGATCTACTCCCGTAGTGAACAAGAGCATATGGGTCATTTGAGGTTGGCTCTCCAAACTTTGAGAGAAAAGAAATTGTATGCCAAATTTAGCAAGTGTGAGTTTTGGTTGGGAGAAGTTGCCTTCCTTGGTCATGTGGTGTCCGGTGATGGCATCAAGGTTGATCCTAAGAAAACTGAAGCGGTGAGGGATTGTCCTAGACCATTGTCTCCTTTGGATATTAGAAGTTTCCTTGGTTTGGCCGGTTATTATAGAAGGTTTATTGAAGGGTTCTCCTCTATAGCATCTCCATTGACCAAATTGACTCAAACGATGGCCAAGTTTGTGTGGACCAATGAATATGAAAAGAGTATCCATATTTGAAGGATCGACTTACATTGGCTCCGATTTTGACTTTGCCAAATGGGTTAGATAGATTTTTGGTTTTTTGTGATGCATCGCATATTGGTTTGGGTTGTGTGTTTATGCAACATGGTAAGGTGATAGCTTATGCTTCCTGACAATTGAAGGTGCATGAACAAACTTATCTGACCCATGATCTTGAGTTAGTGGCGGTAGTGTTTGCTTTGAAAAATTGGTGGCATTATTTGTATGGGGTTCATGTAGATGTTTTCACCGATCACAAGAGCTTACAATATGTGTTCACCCAAAGGGACCTTAATTTGAGGTAAAGGAGATGGTTGAAACTTCTTAAAGATTATGATATGAGTGTCCTTTATCACCCCGATAAGGCTAATGTTGTGGCGGATGCTCTTAGTAGACTTTCTATGGGAAGTGTGACACATGTGGATGAGGGATAGAAATAGATAGAAAAGGATGTGCACCATTTGGCTAGATTGGGTGTGAGGTTGGCCGAATCCGACAATGGTGAAATTTTTGTGCAAGTGGATCCGAGTCTTCCTTGGTAGTTGATGTTAAGGCTAAACAAGACTTAGTTCCTTCCTTGGTGGAGTTGAAGATGTTGGTTGCCAATGGTAAGATTGAGGTTTTCTCCCAATGGGGAGATGGTGTGCTTCGGTACAAAAATCATTTATTTGTTCCTAATGTGGATGGCTTGAGGGAAATCATCATGAAAGAGGCTCGCAATTCATAATATTCTATTTATTCAGGATCTACCAAAATGCACCGAGACTTGAGAGATTTGTATTAGCGGCATGGTATGAAGAAGGACATGGCTAAATTTGTGTTGGAATGTCCTAATTTCAAACAAGTGAAAGTGGAACATCAAAGGGCCAGTGGTTTGACAGAAGATATTGAAATTCCTACTTGGAAGTGGGAAGATGTAAATATGGACTTTGTGGTTAGGTTACCTCGTACTCGGAGACAATTTGATTCTATATGGGTGGTGGTTGATAGGATGACCAAGTCGGCTCACTTTTTACCGGTTAGGACTACCCATAGTGCCAAGGAGTATGCTAAGGTGTACATTCGGGAGTTGGTAATATTGCATGGTACACCAAGGTCTATCATATCGGATCATGGTACATAATTTACTTCTCATTTTTGGAGGTCCTTTAAAAAAGGACTTGGTACTAAGGTCAAGTTAAGCACCGCATTTCATCCTCAAACCGATGGGCAAGCTGAAAGGACAATTCAAA
>JBCEWC010017212.1:0-12643 GCA_038996855.1 Solanum aculeatissimum
TGAATGTTGATAAACCTTTTTATATTTCTTTATAAATTGTCGTGTTATATGTCCTCTAGGCATGCTTGATGGATTGATATGTTCCCCTTTTGTCTAACCATGCGCTAAAATGAGATTCTGAATATCACCATATATGATGACACTGTTTTTGTGGTCACACATGTCTATATGAGGAAGGGAAAAGTTTCAAACTTCTGCTGCTCGTACATTGCTTTCTTTCACCCAGCATATGTAGTTTTCACTTTTGGGAATTTAAAATAAAAAATGCTATTTCAGTTTCAATTTATACTAGTTATTTTGACTTGATATAAAATTTAAAAAAATTAAAAATTTTAAAACTTGTGATCTAAAATGAATCATATATATTTGTCTGGGTAGAAATCATTTTATTAATACTAAAATGAGCATTTTAAAATTAAATTGTTACTAAATATAAAAATATATCCTTATTTTTGAAATTGACAAAATAGAAAGTAAATCATATAAAGTAAGGCAGAGAGAGTATATTGATTTTTGGAGAAGGTAGATGTCAGTTCTCTATCAAAACCCTATGTTTTCTTGTTTTTAACATCCAATTTTGGCTTAATATTTTTAAAAGTTATTTTTTATGTTTTTTTATATTTTTTAAATAGTTCAAAATATACTTTTCTATAATTTTTAAAATAATTTATTGATAATTAATCTTATTTTCAAATTGTTAAGATTTTTATTAGTTTATTTTGAATTTTGATTACTAATATTTTTATCATAGTTTGTTGAATATAAAGTATTATTTTAATTTTATTAAATCATCATTTCATATTAAATTGCATACCTATATGCCGTTGATTATTTTTGTTCATATTTATTTTAGTATTATTAGCATAGTCTAATAATTTATTTTTTACACAGATAAAACTTTTTGCATATATAGACATTTAATCTGCCCATGATTTTGAGCACATAAATTTGTAGAAAAGATGACTTTAAATTTAGGAAAAATTATCTAAACATACCCCTTTATTTAACATATTTTTTATTATTCTTTACCATATCAAAAAATTTCAAAAAAATTTTTTCAGTCAAAATATCTCCTATCTGGATACATCAATTCTCAACCCCCAAAAGAATTCGTCTCTTCCTATTTCACGCGAACAATCGCGATAGTTGGCATTTTGAATTTCAAAATTGGTCTATCTCCTATCGATTCATCTCATCTTCTTCCCTAGTAATTTTGTCTTCTACATTTTAAGATCGTCCTCGTTTGTGTGTGTGATTTTGTTTACTCTCAATCCTGATATATACATGGATGATGCTTCTTCCTTTAGTATTGACATTATCTGGTTAAATCAACCCAACACTCAACATTTTTATGATTCTAACAGTGAGAGTTAGACAGAAAATAGATCTAAATGTATTCTAATGTCAATGTGGAACCACCCCCCTAAAAAATAAAAGGGTTAGAAAAGCTAGTTCCATAATTTCTCGACCCACACTATCGAGGATATAAATCTCCCTTGTATTGAACTTAAATTTGATATGTATCCTAGTATTTTCCTTTTAGTTTTTTCGAGTCACTAATTATCTCCATGTTCAATGTATCTATCTATCAATATCCATCCATCCATCAATTACTTTCGTAATAATGTATCAGACGATATAAGTAATATATAATACATTCCGTTACTCCAATCCTTAATGAATATCAGATACGAAATAGGTATTTACCCAATGCATAAAAAATATGATACATTACAATCAACATTATGTATCAAATACTTAAACAGTGCATGATACAAAATTAGCTTCCTATGTATCTGATAAATTTTATATTTACATTTGTTGCTTTAATTATTTATGTATCATGATAAGTATCTTTTATTTTTTATAATTAATGTTTATTTTTTTTTTCATTGCAGTCCATAAAAATATGTTACAAAACAAATCACACACTAATTATGGTTCAATTTAACCTACAATATGTGTTTTAAAGATGATTTGAAATTGTCAATAGGGGCTAAAGGCATCAAGCTATTCAAGAAAATCATTTTCGAGCCATACCTCAACATCCCGAATTGTAAATATTAAGGCCAAATCTTAAAGTGTTTGTTGCTACTTGAGGTGGAGCATGAAAACATCAATGAGTTTCATATTCATCATGCAAAAGGGAATATATTGCACTTAATTATCAAGAAATCTTTTGGCATTACCAGATAGAAATGCATAGGCAATGCTGATAATTTTAGATATCTTAAATGCACTCCGAGCAGGTTGTTCAAAAGTTACTTTCCAGGTTCAAAAACTAGTGAAAGCAAAGGACATTTGGTTCATCAATTTTAGATTGGTGGATGGTATCCTTACTTTATCCCCATATTCCTATTTTTTCAACTTGGTGATACATTAGTATCGATCAATAATTTCATAATGATTGAAGACGGGAGGTATGGACAGTTCCTCTAGGAAAAACTTACATTCACCAAATTGATGAAAACATTGAGATAAAGTTTATGATGCAAAAATAAATGTATGGATTAGTCGGCATACCCTATACACTCAATGTTTGAATTATGAATGTGCTACTATAATTAATAAAGAAATTGCAGTAAAAGAGGAAAGCTATATCAGTATAGTTAACTAGCGAGTAGTGGGTGCCAAGTCGAAATTTGACATATTTATGTCAAGCATTTTTACCGAGGTGATATTGATACTCGATTATTTATTATTGAAATTAAGTATATATTTATGTTCTGCATCATTCTAAATTTAAAGTTTAAATATATTATTTTCATAATATATTCAATAATGTACAGATACTTGGTACATTTACAAGTAGTTTATACATTAAATGTTATTTGATTTAGTGTCAAACACATGTACTTGATACATGGCCTAACTAATGCTATAAGTACCTAATACATTATAAAGTATATGATAGATTATGTTAAAAATCTGGTATGTTACATGTCATTTGATTTCGTATCAAATAACTGTACATGATACATGACATAACTACAACAATAAATACTTGATACATTATTAAATATCAATCACTTTTTATTTTTTTCTTGTTGACACATTCTGATTTCTTGTTTGTCCATTAATTGTTGTGTACTTGATACAATAATTAAATATTTTTGTATCAACTGCACTGATATACATCTAATACCAGAGGAACTTGCAGTTCTTGATTTGCCTGGTACTCTTTGTGTAGCACCTTCTAAACATTTCACATCAACAAACCCATCAAAGTAAATGATACCACAAGATATTACCAAGTTCAAACAAGTGATACAACAAGATTTTTCAAAGTTTTGAGGATTTTTCTGTAGAATCTCTAGAGCAGTGGTAAGATGATCAAGATGTACTTTTGTAAGGCTTCGTACCTCAAAAGTTTGAATCAAGGCTCAAAAATGCATTTTCAGAGAATTTTGGCTCAGGGTGTTTTTCATGGGCAATAGGTGCACTCCATCTGTAAGGCCCCACAAGTTAGAATGTGTGAAAATGCAGAAAAATGAGAAATCTAAAAAATTACAGGTCAAAGTACGAGCCTCATTTATGATAAAAGTATGTATTAGTACGTTTGAATGTACTAAGTATGCGGGCATACAATGCATATAAATGTAGTAAAACTACATTCAATGTTAGATGACAAGGACACATATATAGAAAAAAGTATATAGGAAAGAATATAATATCAATATGCCATAAAATCTATGATGCATGAATACCATAATGCTTTAACATACGGGGATGTGACCTCAACCGATATAAGACCAAGTACGCTATAACTTGAAACTCTGTTGTCTGCCCACACTGAATAAATAGGTAATCTACTTGCCAAAGGTAGATCCATGACATAATCATCCATAAAATAGGGGCATAAATATGAACTTATGTTTGGCACATAATTATGAGAAGGAAGACTTTATATAAGGAACTCTTGGGTTGATCCCCCACCTCCAATCTCACTCGGTGCTAAGTCAACAACCCACAAGAATTCATATACATATACATGCTTGAAAAAGAGCTTAAGTCTTTCAAATCATAACAATGCATGCTTAGGCTTAAATGCCAAAACATACTTTAAAATCAGAATTATATATACTTGGGCTAAAAAGCTAAATCATACTTCAATTCATGAATACATGCATGAGAATAACTCCTTGATTCTTGTACATAGTGGTGCATAACACCCATGAGACTCTTGAGCCAAAACATAGACATGATGTGATCACATTCTTTTCATACCCATACTTCTCTTGAAAACCATAGTCATAAACAACATTGGATCTTGACCCACGTCATACACTTCATAAAAATCAATGTTTATGCATGCATATGTCATGAATAATGAAGGAAATAACATGAAAAATCAGAATTCATAATTAAATCAACATAATAGGAAAAAGTCATATGAAATTCATAGATAAATCAATAATTAAAGCTTACTTGATACTATCCATGCATAGATTCAAAGATTAAAGGGACATGCATATTTAATACTTCATATAACCAATATAAATAATAATATTAAGATTTAATTCATCATAAAATCAATATATTAGTTCATCCCGTAGCTCAATTTCAACAAAGTACAACTAATTTAAAAGACTCATTTGAATATCATACTTGAAACTCATGTAATTTGAGAAAATAAGATTTGGGTCTTTATGATTGGAAGACAATCATGAATCAATCTCACATACCTTGAGAAATCTAGAAGAATTAAGATAAAATTGAGTTAAATTGAAAGCCTCCTTGAAATCCTAGCTTGAATCCCCATCACAAGACTTGAAGAGACAATTTAGAAATTGAATTCTACAGTTTGAGTGTATAATGGGAGTGAATGAGTATATAGAGTGAATATAATCTGATTTGGGGACTTGGAATAGGTACCAAGGTCCTAAAAGACCTTTTAGAATAAACTAAAATTATGAAAAGACCATTAATGAAATGAACCTCAAAAGGTGCTAGGGGTCCGTACAAAAGCACTATGGTTCGTTCAAAGGATCACGATCCGTACAAAGGACCACGGTCCATACAAAGTGCCCGTGAAAAAGACTCCTCTAACACTTAGAAAAATTAAGGCCAAGGGTGCTTCCATTGAAGGCTTCATGATTCATACAAAGGTTCATGGAATGTACAAGCATCCATACAAAAGCTAAAAGTTCTGAGACGGTACTTCCATACTTAAGGAAATTTTGAGCCATAGCCTTCACGAAGATACCCACCATGACCCGTGGTGGGGTGCACATCCCGTACAAGGGTGTGTGGAGGTTTCCTTAGCCAAATATTTTGCTTTAAGGCTAGGGAACCTACTACGAGCCCCTCCCACGAACCATGGTGAGCACCACGAGCCGTGGGGGGTGCTATGGAGGGCTACTAAGCCTAAATTCCTCCCTTAAAGACACAAGATGCCATGGACAAAGTCCAAGGGTCACTCTACGAACCTCACCACAGCTCATAGACCTCTCCACGGCTCGTGTGAGTGTTCCAGGAGTGGTACCTTGCTCAAAATACCAAAAATCTCAATTTTTGAGCATCGTTAAGGACTTCTGAGGTCCACATCCTTATATTTTGATGCATATGCGTTATTATACCTAGGATCTAATTTGTCATTTGTGACCTCTTTTCTAGCTAATAAAATTCATGTATGTCCCAAAGTCCTTCATGAGCCCTATGAAGTAAGAAACCCTAATTATCCCATTTCCATTTTGCATAAAGTGGTCCGTTGTGATCTTGTTGAGATTTCCATGGTTGAATTTGATGTAATACTTGGGATGGATTGGTTGCTTGCCTCCATTGATCGTAGAACTCGTAGAGTCATATTTCGATTCTCAAATGAGCTTATTCTTAAGTGGGAGGGTAGTAACTCCTCATGTAGAGGTCGCTTTGTTTCTTTTGTAAAAGCTTAGAAAATAATCTCTAAGTAGTGTATATATCATTTAGTAAGGGTCAAGGATGCCACTTCTAAAGTCCCTTCCCTTGATTCGGTCCCCATTGTTAATGAGTTTCACGATGTCATTCCAAATAAGTTACCAGGTGTTACTCTTGAAAGGAAAATAGACTTAGACATAGATCTAATACATGATACTCAACCTATCCCCATCCCTTCATATAAAATGGCTCCCAAAAAGTTGAAAGAACTAAAGGAGCAATTGAAGATTTGTTGGAGAGGGGATTTATTAGGCCTGGTAGGTCTCCATGGGGTGCTCCAGTTTTGTTTGTATGGAAGAATTACGGGTCACTCCACATGTGTATAGAATACTGCAACTCAACAGGGTCACCATTAAGAACAAGTACCCGCTCTCCAGGATAGATGACTTATTTGATAAATTGCAAAGGGCTACACACTTCTCCAAGATAGACTTGAGATTAGGGTATCACCAAATAAGGGTGAAGGAGAGTGAAATTCCTAATTCGACATTTCAGACTAGGTATGGTCACTTCAAATTTGTAGTGTTATCTTTTGATCTCACCTATGCACCAACTATATTCATGGACCTTATGAATAGGGTGTTAAAGCCCCCACCTTGACATATTTGTGATGGTGTTCATTGATGACATCTTAATTTACTCTCAAAATGTGAAAGAGCACATGGGACACTTAAGGGTGGTATTGCAAACGATAAAGGAACAAAGGCTCTTTGCAAAGTTTGATAAGTGTGAGTTTTAGCTAAGTGAGGTTGCCTTCCTTGGGCATGTAGTATCAAATGATGGATTTAAAGTTGATTCTAAGAAGACCAAAGTGATGACAAATTGGTCAAGGACATTAACTTCTATGAACATAAGGAGTTTCTTGGGCCCAGCCGGATACTATAAAAGGTTTGTGCAAGATTTCTCCTCCATTTCATTCCCACTCACCAAGTTGACTCAAAAGAAGACAAAGTTTGTGTGGACGGATGAGTAAGAGAAGAACTTCAAAACTTAAAAGGATTGACTAACTTCAGCTCCAATCTTGACATTGCCGAAAGAAAATGATGGATTCATTGCTTATTATGATGCATCTAGGATTGGGTTGGAGTGTGTGCTATTAAAACATGGTAAGGTGATTGTCTATGCCTCAAGGCAATTCAAGGTACATAAGAATAACTATCTGACCCATGATCTTGAGCTTGAGGCGGTAGTGTTTCCCTGAAGATTTGGTGACATTACTTGTATAGGGTTTATGTGGATATCCACACCGATCGTAAAAACCTTCAACATGTGTTCACCCAAAAGGATCTCAACTTGAGGCAACAAAGGTGGTTAAAGTTACTCAAAGATTATATTATGAGTGTGAAGTATCACCCAGGCAAAGCCAATGTGGTAGCCAATTCCCTTAGTAGAGTCTCCATGGGTAGTGTATCTCACTTAGAAGATGAGGGAAAAAGAGAGTTGTCCAAACAAGTCCATAGGTTGGCTAGATTTGGAGTAATGTTAAACAAATTCTGAAGTGGTAATGTGATGGTGCTTCATAGGTCCAAGTCTTCATTGATTGAGGAAGTCAAATCCAAGCATGATCTTGATCCCACCTTAGTGGAGTTAAAAGCCTTAGTGAAGGAAGGAAAGATAGAGGGTTTCTCACAAGGGAGAGATGGTGTACTCCGATATCAAGGGAGGTTGTGTGTACCAAACGATAGTGAGTGAAAAAGTTGATAATGCAAAAAGCTTACAATCTTTCTATTCTATTCACTTCGGTACTATAAAAATGTATAAAGACTTGAAGGAGATCTATTGGTGGAATAGAATGAAGAGGGACATTGCCCAATTTGTATCTGAGTGTGGTAATTGCCAATAAGTCAAGGTTAAACATCAAAGGCCGAGTGTCCTAGCACAAGACATCGACATTCCTACTTGGAAGTGGGAAGAAGTCAACATGGACTTTGTAGTGAGTTTGCCAAATACCAAAAAGCATGTTGAATCCATATGGGTGATAGTGGATCGTATGACAAAGTTGGCTCACTTCTTACCAGTTAATACATTGTTTAGTGCCAAACATTATGCTCTCTTTTACATCCGAGAGTTGGTGAGGTTGTGTGGGGTTCCATTGTCAATCATATCGGGTCATGGTGTCTAATTCACCTCTCACTTTTGGAAGTCTTTTCAAAGAGTACTTGTTACTAAGGTGAAGTTGAGTACCATTTTTCTTCCCCAGATTAATGGGCAAGCCGAGAGGACTATTCAAATATTGGAAGATATGTCGAGAGCTTATGTGTTAGAGTTCAAGGAACGTTATGATGATAATTTTCCACTTATTGAGTTTTCTTACAATTATAGCTTCCATGAAAGCATTGGGCTGGCACCATTTGAGGCATTGTATGGTACGCACTATAGATCCCCTATTGGATGGTTCAAAGTTGGTGAGGTGGCATTGATAGGACCGAATTTAGTCATGAATGCTATGGAGAAAATTAAAGTTATAAGGGAAAAGTTGCAAATGGCTTAAAGCCGACAAAGGTCCTAATCTAATGTTAGGAGGAGGAATCTTAAGTTCCAATTTGGTGATTGGGTATATTTAAAAGTGTCTCCTATGAAAGATGTGATCCGATTTTGTAAAAGAAGAAGTTAAGCCCTAGGTATATATGGCCTTACCAAGTGGTGAAAAGAGTGGAAAAGGTGTAATATTAGTTGGATCTACCTAATGAGGTGCATTTGATCCATCCGGTTTATAAGGTCCCATATATTGGAAGGTATGAAAGATGCAAAGGAAAATAAAACTTGGAAATTTTCCAAGTATTAGAGGATATTAAGGCCCTTTGGGCCGTAAGAGTTTGTGTGGGCCATTCTTTGGCTCATGGGACCTTGGGCGAAAATTCCAGCAGCTTAAGTTTGCAAGGCCACTGATGTACGAAGGTTTTTACGGGTCATATGTCTTTCCACGGGCCATAACACTTGCTCATGGACTAAGGGTCAGAACTTGTGAAATTTGGAAGTTTTCAGAGGTTCAAGATACGGGGCATCAGACAAACCATATAATCTGATACGAGCCATAAGTTAGGTTGTGAAATGTGATTCAGAGAAAAGTTTTAGAGTCTCTAAAATGGCAATAGACGAGACCCTCATCTACGACCCGTAGAATGGACCACAACTTGAAAATAGGGTTTCATGGTCCTATTTGGCCAGATTTTTTAAGGGGAAAATTTGACCTTTCCTGTTATTTAAAGTTTATGCTATGGTGAATTACCCCTCAAATGACCCCTTATCAACATATATAACCCTAATCAACTCATTCTCTTCTATAGCAAAAATATTTCTAAGTCTAAAACTCTCTCAAGGTCCTCCAAGGCTTCAAGAAGAATAAGGCAAACTAGGGTTTCAAATCATTCTCCTCCAAGCCCGATTTTCCTCCATTAAAGTGCTAAGGTATGTGGGTTTCGATTAGTGGGGACCTTCATTTTCTCTTCCCTTGCGGTGTACTCAAGTTATGGTATTGCATGATGATTTGTGAACCCCTTTAGTTGAGGATACTATGGAGTATTTTATGATGTCTCATCCTTATACATTATTTTGAATTGAAATATCATACGAGATTCATGATTTATATGAGGGATTAATACTGCCCTAACTAAGTTTTGACTATAATTTGGTGGGTTCTTTGAACCATCGATCAAGTGATCTTATTTTGTATCTCTCATGGAATTTACGTTGTTTTGCATGATTTCAAGTTATGATTATAAACTCACCATATTAGATTAAAGATGTATGCTAAGCTTCTAAGATGTTTTGATGGCATTATGGCAAGATTATGCAAACTATGAATGATATGAATTTTGAAGGGCTATTACGTAAGATATGGGATATAAAATATTGTGAAAGATGGTGAAGGTTATGAAGCCCTAATTGATATGATGAAACTTTGGTTTTGAAGAGCTACTCTATGACTAAATTATGATATTTTGATGCTTTGCATAGTATGATATAAGTTTGTTTCGAATATTCCTTGGGATCGAGACCTAGCACCAGGCGGACCTTGATAGTTAACCATTGTTCCATAACTATGTTGCCTCCATAGGTTTGTGAATTAGCTAATGGATCCATGTAGCTTAACTTGCATGTATGAAAAAAAGGGTGGTATTCTCGTACAGTACATATTAAATTTAATTTTGAAAAGGGTGGTGTTCCCGTAAGGTTCTTATCATATGTTAACTGAAAAGGGTGGTGTTCTCGTAAGGTGATTATGAAGCATTCCCCAAAAAGGTGGAGTTTCCATAAGGTGAATATTTGGTTTACCCTAGCAAGGTAGACCGTTCCATGTCTAGTGTAGAGTGAACATCAAAATTCTAAGTAGTAGCTCACTTGGTCTTATATGTTGGTTATGGTCCCTTCCCATTTATGTATGATATGTTATATGATTTGATGGCTTCTTATGTACATTTTGGCTAAGGCATTGAGCACTCATGACATGTTGATCTTATATCCATTGATTTGATTATGCATATTCCTAATTATGTCTTATGTTCCTTATTGCATTGCATCTCACGTACATAGTACATTCAAATGTACTAACACATACTTTTTGCCTACATGATCTTACCATTTATTAACAAGAGCTCACATCCATCATCCTTCCCATCCACGTGGCTAGATGATATGAGTGAAGAATATCTATGGGTGAGTCCTCCACTTCTGGGGACAATATCCATCTATGTTCATGCTTTGATTAGACTAGTCTATTATTTGATACTATCTTTTGAGGGTGAGCTCGAGAGATGTCTTGGCCCCCGTCCTAGTCACACTAGAGGTATTATTAGATATTTGGGTTGTATGTTATGAGATTGACTCTTATTATGCCTTTATATTATTGGAGATTTTCCTTAGTCCCTATTACCTTCTATGTGATGAATGCTTATTATGTTGATGAGATGGAAGTCCCAAGTCCCTAAATTCCCCCATAGCATGAGTCATACTGACCCACCCTTTGACTTAATTGCTATATGAATCATGTTAACCCTCTTACCTAAAACATCCCTATAGCGGGAGTCCAAAGTCCCGTTTTCTCTTTAAAAATATTTGCTACTTGATGATTGTCTAATTATGCTTCCGTGAACCAAGGATGTGCTATATATGCTTGAGAGGCTTATTTGGGGTCCCTTTGGGTTTCCCATTCTCCATGCCACGTCTAGGCCCTAGGTTTTGAGTGTGACAAAGCTTGGTATCAGAGCACTAGGTTATTAAATGGTCCTCAAAAATCCAACACACCGCATCAAGTAGAGTCTTGTTCATGGTTGTGAAGTGCACCACAACTATGAATGAGAAGCTATCCGATATTTTAGGAAATGATCGACTTCTTCATACTCTATGTCGTGCTTAGATTTGAATTAAGGTTTTCTATTTCTAATGAGTGGTCTTTTGTTCTTCTAGATCATGCCTCCAAGACAAATGGCATCAAGGGCTCCCACTCCTAAGGGTGAATCGTCCCCTCTTGCTCTGCACGTTCCACAAGCGGAAGAAGAAGTGGTCACTCACACTGAGTTTTGGCATGTGGTCACTCTATTGGCTAGGGTCGTGGCCAACCAAAGGGCCTAAGCTTCTCATGTTCCTATTGCGGCCTAAAGGGTGAGAGACTTTATAAGAATGAATCCACTGGAGTTCTGTGGATCCAAAGTTTATGAGGATCACCAAGAGTTCCTTAATGAGGTGTACAAGGTTTTGGCTATTGTGGGGGTAATCTCATGGGAAGACGTGGAGTTGGAGACCTACCAACTCAAGGGAATGGAATATGGAGAGGCCTTGAATATGAAACTATACCTTTGGAAAGGTTCAAAGTTGCTTTCCTTGATCGTTTCTTTCCAATTAAATTAAGGGAGGCAAAGTTGACGCCCAAAAATTTTTGAAATCTACTTATGGTTGGCATTCTATGATATACTACAAGCCATGTTTGAGTTTTGGTTGCCATAGTTTGAGTTTAAGTGGCCGAATGCAGATTGGGCTAGTTAGTGGCCTAGAGGGACTGTTTCGGCAGTGTACTTCAAATAGTCATAACTTTTGATGTAGGAAGAACCATATGAGATACCATATATTAAATGTAAGCTCTTTGAGTTAGATTTTCAACACAAGTGGTTACACTCAATTTGGACTTCGGGTGAGGGAGATATGGCCCAAACAGTGAGACTGTCTGAAATTCGGTAGCCATTGGAGATAGGCTCAGAAAAGTGGCCAAGGACTTTGGCACGGACCGTGAAACTTTGTACGGTCAGTCTAAGTTGTCATGGGATGTCACAGTGAGCTTGGGGTGGCCTGGAACTACCCCTATGCCAAGTCCAAGTCAACGAGACCTTGGATGGTCCGTTTGACACCTGACGGTTCGTTTACTGCCTCGTGGAGTAAGGCAGTAGCTTGGCCAAGCCAAGGCTAACGATTTTAGGTCTAAGTATGGTTGGACGGGTCTTTAAACGGCCATTCACACCTTGAACGAACCATTTAGTGGTTCGTGATGTGTAACAGGAAGTCCTCCAAGAGTTCACGCTGAAGAAATGGCTAAGTTATGTGGGACGGCCAGTTGAACGGCTCGTGTGCATGTTGACGGAATTGTAGCTGATGTTTGGGCACTATGTACAGTTAAAGGTTTCATTTTATTAATGGTATTTTCGTGATTAAACATTTCCCTAAGCCCTCTTTTGGTCCCCTAAGGTCTCCTAAACCCCTAAAACATTCCCTAAACCCTCATTCATCCATTAGAACT
>JBCEWC010017213.1:0-12642 GCA_038996855.1 Solanum aculeatissimum
GTATTTCACCATACAATTTGTTGGTAGAAACATTGAAATACTTGAGGTTTTGAAGTTTCTCCAAAGACTTAGGAATGCTTCCCGATATATTGTTATGCGAAAGGTCTAGGAATTCAAAACCTACCATGTTGCTCATCAAGTCAAGTATAGATCCTTGCAACTTGTTGTGTCTCAAAGAAAGGTGTGCAAGTTCCTGCAATCCTCCAATTTATGTAGGAATTCCATTTGAGAATTGATTCATCGACAGATCCATCTGTGTCGCAGCTTTCAGATTTCCAATTTCTGGAGGTAATGAACCAACCATGTTGTTTGACGATAGGTCAAGAACCACTAAATCTTTAAGATTACCCAAGCTTTTTGGTATATTGGAACTCAATTTATTGGAACCCAAATGTATCTCCCTAAGGGAAGTGACGTTCCCTAAACAATTAGGAAGAGATCCTGAAAGTTGATTTTGAGTCAAGTCTATCAAACCCAAATTCTGCAATTTACATATATGGTCTCCAATAAATCCTGTAAGTTTGTTGTCACTCAAGTAGAAGCGCTGAAGGCTTCTCAATTTTCCAATTGAAGTGGGAATCGATCCAGTCAAGTTGTTTCCATCCAGCCTAAACTCCAATAAGCTGGTTAAGTTACCAACTTCATTTGGATTTCGCCCTTTGATTTTGCTACTGTGGGAGTGAAACCTCATAAGAGATGTGGAAAGGTTCCCTACAGACGCTGGAAACATGTCATCTAGAGGGTTCGAAGATAGCACAAGATTTATCAAATTTCTACAATTGGTTAAGGAAGTCATGAAGCTTAACGAGGAGTCGCTGGTTAAATTGTTTTCATGTATGTTTAGGATTCATAGATGAGTCAAATATCCAAGAGAATCGGGAATCAAGCCACTGAGTTTGTTTTGTGGAAGCTCTAGAAGAGTAAGCTTTGAACAATTGGAGATAGAATGAGGAATAGTCCCTACAAGATTGGTTAAGCCAGTCATATAAAGCTCTTTAATGTTGGGTAATATAGAAGCTATGTTTGAAGGGAGGGTTCCTGATAGATTGTTTCCTGAAAGAGAAAGTGCTCTTAACCTTGATATGTTGAACATCTCCATATCAACTAAACCACTAAAACTATTAAACCCAAGAGCAAGTACCTCCAACTCAACCAGATTTCTTATCTCTTTGGGTATTTCACCTAGCAACACAGCAAGAAATTAAATTAGTTAGTATGAGTTGTACTTTTTGCTCTCACTTTGAAATAATACGTACCAGTAAACCTATTTTCGTTAAGATCTAAAACTTTCTTCTTGGTAAAGTTGCCAATCTCCCGTGGTAAGGATCCCTTCAGATTGTTCCTCCATAGTAAAACAACTTGCAACGAGGAGATATTGAATATGGAGATTGGGATAGCGCCACTAACATGGTTGTCCTCCACGCCTAACTCTACCAAATTAACAAGATTTTCGATTTCTTGTGGAATTATCCCTGCATTTAATGTGTAATTAAAAAAAAAGATTTGAGTACTAGCATTATAAGATAAAACACACCTGTGAAATAGTTGGATCCAAGATACAATATCTGTAAGTTACTCAATCTTCCAATTTCACTATGTATTGGTCCATCAAACTCATTTTTTGACAAAGACAATATTTGAATCTTTGAGCAATTTGACAAGCCTGTAGGCATATGACCATTAAGCTTGTTTCCTGATAGATGAAGTTCTTTGAGTATTGGGAGACCATTGCATAAATCATTGGGAAGATTTCCTGATAAGCTATTGTCTGTAAATGCAAGAACTTCGATTCTAGACATATTGAAAATTGTGAATGGTATAGAACCAGTGAGTTGATTATATTGTATGGACAACAAGTTCATGTTTTGAAGATTGTCGATCCCTTCTGGTATGCTCCCTTGAAGTAAATTGGCAGATAAGTCTAAAGCCTCCAACCTTGAGGCATTCGAGAGTGACAGAGGAATGGAACCTGTGAAACTGTTATTCCTAAGACTTAGAACTTGAAGTTGGTGTAAGAACCCAAACCAAGAAGGAATTAGCCCTCTGAACCTGTTGAAACTTAAATTAAGAAACTTAAGCCGACGCAAGCGTGCCATTTCTTGAGGCAAATTTCCATGGAAATTGTTGTTTCTCAAGTCAAGACAAATAAGAAATGTGAGATTTCCAAAATCACGGGGAATCCTGCCCGTAAGAGCCATGTTAGAAAGATTCAACGACATCACTCGGTGATGAGAACCACAAGTAACTCCTACCCAACGGCAAACAAAAATAGCAGGAGACCAACTTGCATTCAAGAAGTAAAAGGAGTCTGAAATGATTTGAGATTTCAAAGAAAGAAGAGCTAATTTATCGGTGGAGATGTTGGTTTGGGCCATGGCTGAACTAACCATAACATAGTGAAGCAACAAGAATACTGTTGAGAGAAAAGAAGTGAAGGCTTTCTCCATAACTACAAATATTAATAGGAAAATGTTATGGCTAGTAACATGTGGATTTTGAGGCTTTAAATAGAAATAAGATCTCAGTGATTTATTTTTTCTGTCATATTAATACTGATACCACCAACTCAATCAGAAATATAAATTCCTCTCTGATCAGTAAAAGACTAGTGCAAGTTAACCAAGTCTTTGCAACTAACTGTAGATATGGTGGCAAAGTTATTCCTCTAATCAGTCTAAAGACTTTGCAAGTTGTCTTCTACTAAAGGGATATCGAGAAGTGAAAGGGGTTCGAAATGATTTGAAATTATATTAAAAAAAAAGCTATTTATAGTTGGTGATATTTCAAATAATAAATACAAATACCTGATTATTCATATATGAATCTCTCTAAAAAATAAAAATAAAATACATTAGATTTGTTCTCAATCGTTAATAAACTATCCTTTTTTAAGTTTCATACCTATACTATCACACATTAGCTCGAATTTCAAGTCTCTTTTTTTAATCGCATATATATAAAATTGATTTTTTTGTTGTTTCAGAGATTGTTTTTTTAAAAAAATTAAAACAAAAGAATATTAATTTGTATTGTTTGTTATTGTTTTAGAAAAAAATGTCAAGTTACATGGGTACTTGACAATCTAAAGAAGACCAAAATCAACCAAGTCTTGCAAACGTAAATGTAGGGGCAAAGTAGTGGTGGATTCAGAATTTTCTTCAAGGAGGTTCAAAATTTTAACAAGTAGGCACACAAACTAACCGAAAGGAGTTCAACATCTATTATATATACGTAAAAAAATATTTTTACCATAAAAAAATAGTATACTGTTTCACCAAAGGGGGTTTGGATGAACCCCCTGACCACCGTGTGACTCCACCATTAGGGCAAAGTTATACCTCTAATTAATTGGTTCAAAAGATGCTCAAAGTTATATTTAAACTTTAAAGGCTTCAAATAGACCTATTTTCATACTCAAAAGGGACATTTGACTAAAAACTCACCAAAGCTATATCGAGATTTTTTACTTAATTAGTAATACTAATTTAATTAGTATGGGTTATAATTTATTCTAGTTACTTATGAATAAATATGATAGTGTGAAAAATATTTTACTCCCTCTATCTAACAATAGTTGTCCACGACTGACTTAACATATACATTAAGAAGTCATAAATAGTAGGAATAGTTTCACCAAATCAGGCTTATTAAATAGAGAGAAGTATTGAAAACACTCTAAACTTAGCGCAAATTATTAGTTTTACCCTTGAACTATTGACAGTTTTAAAAACACCCATCTACTTGACTAACTAAACTAAAATACATCCCAATCTACTACAAGTATTAAAAACACCCCTTAACTTGGCAAAAATTTAAGGGTGTATATAACTTATGTTGCAATATTAAGGGTGTATTAAGCCCAGTTAGTCAAGTAGAGAGTGTTTTTAATAATTTCAATAGTTCAGGGATAAAACTAATAATTCGTGCCAAGTCTAGAGGTGTTTTTAATATTTTTCTCAAATAAATATAAGTCATCAAACGAATACTATTTAATAACAAGAGTAAAATAGACACAAGATGATAAATTATATTCACTGTTTTTATAAACTAGACAGGTATTATTGAGTCAAAATGCGTAGATAACTTTCAGCTAGAGCTATGCCTATTAAATTGCTTAATAGGTAACTCTTTGTCATTAGTTTTGTAATCATTTTATCAAAAGAACAACTTATGTGTTCAATTTTTGCCAAATATGTAACTCTTTATCATCAGTTTCAACACTTATATTGGAAATTGAAATCACTTTTATTTTTTTATTTTTTTATAATCAGAAACACAAATTCTTCTAATCAGTCCAAAGACTAGTGCAAGTCAACCAAGTCTTTGCAACCGTAAATATTGTGGCAAAGTTATTCCTCTAATCAGTCCAAATTTTTTTAAAATTGCCTTCTACTAAAGGAATATCTAAAAGTGAAAGGGGTTTGGAAATTAAAGAAGAAGAAGAGTTTTTTTTTTATATTGGTGATAGTTGAGAATTGAGATAATAAATACAAATATCTGATAGTTCATATATGAATCTTCGAAAAAAACAAAAATAAAATACATCAAGTCGTTCTAAATCATTGATAAACTATCATTTCTTTTTAAAAAAATTCATACCTATATTATCACACATTAATTTAAAAACACAACTCTCTCTTTTAATTTAAAAAACTTGCCACATGGTATTCTGCATAGATGAAACATTCTACGTTCACAAAAATCAAAACAAACTATGAGTATTAGTTAAAAATTAAAATTAAAGTATCACTATCCCTATAAAAGAAATTGATTGTTTGCAAAATAAAATATTTATCTTATCCACACTACCCCAAACAAAATTTTTTTATAAAAATTTGAAAAGAAGTTCCCCCTTCTTCCAAAAAAAAAATTAGATACTATTATTAAAAAACAAATTGCCCTCATCCCCCTAAAAAAACAAAAATTGAGGTCGCTATATATACATTATCCAAAGGAGAAGAAGAGTCCACAAGAAACGAGTGGCCATTGTGACTGTGAGAAAGGCGGTGAAGGGTCTAGAAGAAGCTAGTGCAGATATTTCAAGAATATTTGTGGGTCGGGTTGTTTAGTATAATTTTTAGAGTAGATTCATGAACCAACATGGGTTGTGATGCAGTGGTAGGACTGTTTCTCCCTTAACCAGAGGTCTCGGGTTTGAGCCCTGAGAATGAAAAAAATTCTGTTGGGAGCGCTACCCCCGAATGGACCCTACAATGCACGATTCGGATTTAGTGGGGGCTCCGGAGATCGGGTAGGAAACAAAAAAAAAGAGTGGATTCATGGACTATTTATTTTTTTAGTAGTGATTTTGAATAAAATGAGCCCTTGAGTTCAAATATTTAATTAAAAAAAAATTGAAGTTATCTTTTGCTTAATGTATGCCAAGGTAGAACATTTTGTTTATGCGATAATTTTTTTGAAATAAAAGACAAAGTCTATTACGCACACATTACATATATATTAGTTGAAGTGTGTTTAGCAAAATTAATGTGTGATAATTTAAGTATGAAACTTACATTCTCAATAATTTAAGTATGAAACTTAAGAAAAGCAGATAGAAAAAATTCATCCCAAAAATATATGTTATTTTAGAAATTCATTGCAAAAATTAATATTTTTAATCAACCGTACCCTTATACTTCATCTTCTTAATAATATTCAACTTTGAAGAGACAAATATTAAATAAGGATATATAATTTAGTAAACTACATATTGTATTTATTGACATGATTTTTATTAAGGTAACGCTTACTTAAATTGTTGCCTCCCAAGTCAAGAAAATTAAGAAATATGAGGTTTCCAAAATCACAGTGAATTGTGCCTGTAATCTGGGATTTCAAAGAAAAAAGAGTTCATTTATCCGTAGAAAATAGTATGACTATTACCGTTTTGTTTTGGAAACTTTTCTTTTCGTTTTTCTAGGGGGAAATTTGTAGTATCATTTCTCGCCATTATTTGAATTTTGTCCCTGTTTTACGTATTTTGTGTAAAAAGATAAATTTGGTATATACTTGAAAAAAAAATACACTTTTATAAGAGTTATTACTTATCTTATTAAATTATTCACAACTTTTGCTAGATTAGCTAATTTTGCCCACATCATAATTGTTCATAAATTTTGGTAGACTGACAATATATATTTGTTGCTATCAGATTCATTCTACATAGTTTTGAGACTTTAAATAGTTATGAGATGTCCTCCATTCATTTTGTCATGTCAGTATTAATAAAACTAAATTGGAGCTCAAAAGAACAATAATTTGATTTGTCATAATTAATATTCTTTTATTTAAATTTTTTTCCTATTTGATTTGTGCTTTGATGATGTGCCCCCCCCCCCTCCCCCCCAGGGTATTTCACCATACAACTTGTTGGTAGAAACATTGAAATACTTGAGGAATTGAAGTTTCTCCAAACACATAAGAATGATTAATCCTGATATATTATTATGAGAAATGTCTAGGAATTCCAAACATGCCATTTGCTTATAGAGTCATGTATAGATCCTTGCAAGTTGTTGTGTTTCAAAGAAAGGTGCTCCAAATTTTGCAAGCCTCCAATTTCTTAAATTTTTTTCCTATTTGATTTGTGCTTTGATGATGTGCCCCCCTTAGGGTATTTCACCATACAACTTGTTGGTAGAAACATTGAAATACTTGAAGAATTGAAGTTTCTCCAAAGACATAAGAATGATTAATCCTGATATATTATTATGAGAAATGTCTAGGAATTCCAAACATGTCATTTGCTTATCGAGTCAGGTATAGATCCTTGCAAGTTGTTGTGTTTCAAAGAAAGGTGCTCCAAATTTTACAAGCCTCCAATTTCTGTAGGAATTCTATTTGAGAATTGATTCTATTTTACTAGTGTTTGACTTGGAATTTGGAAAAAGAGTTCAAGTGGCAGACCAAGAAAAAAAATTATAAATAGTGTCTGACTTGGAATTTGGAAATATGTCTGAAAGAAAGGTTGGAAGAAATTAAAAGTTCAAGTGGCAGACCAAGAAAAAAAATATAACTCGTGTTTGACTTGGAAATTAAAGAGTTATCAAATGTAAGGATGCCCATGATATATACGTTTCTTGTAAGTAGATACTTCAAAATGGTTATATGTTTCTGTTGGTTTGTTTTTACAAGAAAATTTTAGGAGCAAACCAAGTAGTTAATATAAGAATGTGCTAGCATTAGACTTAAAAAAAGAAAAAAAGGTGAGGTATCATTCGCTGATGACGATAGTCATAATTGACTCCTACCTAATGGCGAAAAGGTGGATATTTGGTCATGTGGGGTGATTTTATTTGTCTTGTTAGCTGGTTATCTTCCATTTCATGACACAAATTTGATGGAAATGTATAAGAAAATTAGCAAAGGGATATTCAAATGCCCTGAATATTTCCCTTATGAAGTGAAAAAACTAATGTCAAGAATTCTTGATCCAAATCCATTTTAAAGAATCACATTAGCTAAGCTAATGAACAATAATTGGTTCAAGAAAGGATTCAAACAAATTGATAAACCAACAATTTTGGATCAGAAACAGGACGATGATTCGCCTCGTAGCATTTTTGATATTGTGGACGATTCAAATGCAGAGTGTTCTTCAGGAAACAAAGAACAAAGTTCATCAGCAACAATGAAGCCTACTTGTTTTAATGCTTTCGATATCATCTCTCTTTCTCCTGGTTTTGATCTCTCTAGCTTGTTCGAGAAAGACAAGAGTTGTAGGTCGGATGCTAGATTCACCACACAAAATTCTGCGTCCACTATTGTGTCGAAGCTAGAGGAAGTAGCTTCGATTTTGGGAGTTTTAAGGTATGCATGACCCTCATTTTAAAGGTTAAACTCTTAGGGAGAACACACTTTATTTACTTGATTATTCTTCGACATACACAAGGAATAATGTCGGTGAAAGAGTGTGATTTATTGCAACCAACAAGCATTTCTGAAAATAGAATCATGCACAAATCAAGTACTAAAACAAAACAAGAAATCTTTACATAAAGTGATTGGGAACAAGAGATTCCGGTAACATGCTCATCAAGCAAGAAGTTGAATCCTGATCTTCTGTAACATTCCTACAACATCTTTCATGTTTGTACTTCTTGCCGGAGATTCAACACAACAATCTAATGCCACTTTCATGATTGATGCCACAACGTCTATCTCTTTCTGTAAGTGATTGCTTGGTGTTATCGAGTTGGCATCCACGACATCCATTACTGCCTCTGGGAGTGACTAATTCACCCACTGTTTCAAGCTAATATCTCCCTCAAACTGATTATGCTTTCTCCTGGTAAACGTTTCCAACAACATAATCCCGTAACTACAGACATCACACTTTATTGACACCAATCCGTCCAGTCCATACTCTACAGTCAAACAATAAATTTAAAGATGTAATAGATGTTTTGGTGGGGGAAAAAAAGAAGAGGAAAAATCTATGTACAAATTAGAAAAAACAAAAAGACGTACCCGGTGCGATATAGCCCAATGTTGCTAAGGTTTTAGTGTACAAATCATGCTCATCTTCACCAAGCAGTTTTGAAATACCAAAGTCGCTTAGGTGGGCCACCATATCCTCATCCAGCAAGACGTTACTAGGCTTCAGATCACAGTGAATCACGGGCAACGAGCACCCATGATGTAGATATTCCAATGCACATGCCACATCTATCATAATGCTTAGCCTCTGCCTGATATCCAAGAAGTAGTTGTGCGAACACAAGTACTTCTCAAGACATCCATTTGGCATATACTCGAGCACTAAAGCCTTAAAATCAAGGTTGGAACAACTAGTGATGAGTTTTACGAGATTCCTATGGCAAAGGCTGCACAAAACGTCACATTCCGTATCAAAACTCTTGAATGCCGCTTCCAGTTACAGGTTAACTTTAACTGCAATATGAGTTCCAGTTCTGAGAATGCCTTTGTAAACAGAGCCAAAACTTCCAGAACCAATTAGATTACTCTCACTGAGAGAATTAGTTGCTTGGAGCGGTTCACAGTATGAAATTATTTCTCTTGTTACGGTAGGCATTGAATCAACTCGTTGAGGAGCATTCTTACCTTTTTTATACCTTATCCATAGGAACACTAAGGCAATAGAAACAAATACAAGTGCAATTCCTATCATAAGAAATAGAACAAGCATTTTTTTCCTATTTGATCTGTGCTTTGATGATGTGGGGCATGGCGGGACACTAAACCTTGAAGCACCACACAATGCCTCATTGTCGATGAAAAACTGACTCGATAGGTTCTTGAAAGGACCGCCCGAGGGTATTTCACCATACAACTTGTTGTAAGAAACATTGAAATACTTGAGGTATTGAAGTTTCTCCAAGGACATAGGAATGGTTCCTGATATATTATTATGAGAAATGTCTAGGAATGCCAAGCCTACCATGTTGCTCATCAAGTCAGGTATTGATCATTGCAACTTGTTGTGTCCCAAAGAAAGGTTCTCTAGATTCTGCAATCCTCCAATTTCTGTAGGAATTCCATTTGTGAATTGATTGATGGAAAGATCCATATATATCACAACCTTTAGGTTACCGATTTCCCGAGGTAAAGAGCCAACCATTTTGTTTGACGACAAGTCAAGCTTCATTAGATCTTTAAGATTTCCTAAGCTTGTTGGTATATTGGAACTCAATTTATTGGAACCCAAATGTATCTCCCTAAGGGAAGTGACATTCCCTAAACAATTAGGAAGAGATCCTGAAAGTTGATTTTGAGTCAAGTCTATGATACCCAAATTCTGGCATTTACATGTATGATCTCCAATAAATCCTGTAAGTTTGTTGTCCCTCAAGTACAAGCGCTGAAGGTTTCTCAATTTGCCAATTGATGTGGGAATCGATCCAGTCAAATTGTTTCCATCCAGACGAAGCTCTAATAAGCTGGTTAAGTTCCCAACTTCATTTGGAATTGGCCCCTTTATTTTGCAACTGCTGATGTAAAATTCAGTAAGATATATGGAGAAGTTCCCTATGGAGACAGGAAGCATGACATTTAGAGGGTTGGAAGATAGCAAAATAGATGTCAAATTTCTGCAATTGGTTAAGGAAGTCATGAAGCTTAACGAGGACTTGCTGGTTAAATTGTTTTCCCCCAAGTTTAGGACTTGTAGATGATTCAAATATCCAAGAGAATTGGGAATCAAGCCTCTGAGTTTGTTTCCTGAAAGCTCTAGATAAGTAAGTTTTGAACAATTGGAGATAGAATGAGGAATAGTCCCTACAATATTGGTTAAGTTGCTCAGAAGAAGCTGTTCAATGTTGGGTAAGATAGAAGCTATGTTTGGTGGGACGGTTCCTGATAGATTGTTCTCTGAAAGTTGAATTACTCTCAGTCGTGATATATTGAACATCTCCATTGGAACTGAACCACTAAAACTATTAAACCCAAGACCAAGTAGCTCAAACTCAACGAGATTTCTTATCTCTTTGGGTATTTCACCTAGCAACGCATCAAGAAATTAGTGAGTTTAACTAGTTAGTATGAGATGCATGTACTTTTTGCTATCACTTTGAATTAATACGTACCAGTAAACCTATTTCCGCCAAGATCTAAAAGTTGCATCTTGGTTAAGTTGCCAATCTCCCGTGGTAAGGATCCACTGAGATTGTTGCTCCCTAGTGAAACACTTTGCAACGAGGAGATATTGAATATGGAGATGGGGATAGAGCCGGTGATGTGGTTATCCTCCACGCCTAACTACACAAAATTAACAAGATTTTCGATTTCTTATAGAATTATCCCTGCATAAAAATCAAAATTGCATAACATATATTTATGAGCTAAAATCATTAAGTCAATCTCTAACTTATGATTTTACAATTTATGGACGCTTTCGTTGACCTTTTATGATTTTATCCTTATTATATTTTGTAATTTCCCAAACACTTCTCTTAAAATGTATTTTTAATATATAACATAACTAATTCATCTGTTTATTATTAAAAAAAATACTATAAAAGATTGTAAATAACTTAAACGATGTTCAATATTTTCAATAGAAGAAATGTTTATTAATATTTTCTTTTGTCAAACACACTAACTATTTATTATTAACTAGGTAATTGATCCGCGCTTTGCGTTGTGATAAATAATCTAATTAAGTTTATATATCTTAATATTAAAATTAATAAAATACTCTAAAGTTATTAAGTTCTTTCTATATAGAATATTCAATTGTTTTTTAGAATAGAACAATATTTCTCGATATAATTATTTTTTCAATAGTGTTTGGACTCTCTAACTTTAATATTAAATTACTATAATACCTCCCAACTTAAAAATCAATTTAGTATATTTTTTTATATTTTATATTATATTTATTTAATTATATTATATTATATTGAAAGCAGATATTTTTCACATTGAAGGATTGTGACTCTTCCAAGGAGTTGTGACTTTTGCGAAGAATTGTGTCTTTTCGAAGGATTTTGACTTTCCGAAAGGTAGTGACTTTTACGAAGGATTGTGACTTTTTCGAATGGTGGTGGCTTTTCAAAAGAGTTGTGATTTTTTTGAAAAATTATGACTATTTTTAAGAGTTGTGACTTTTTCGAAGGGTTGTGACTTTTTCGAATGCTTGTGACTTTTTCAAAGGATTATGACTTTTTCGAAGGGTTGTAACTTTTCCAAAGGGTTGTGACTTTTACGAAGAGTTATGACTTTTTTGAATGGTTGTGATTTTTCCAAAGAGTTGTGACTTTTTCGAAGGGTTGTGACTTTTTTGAAAAATTGTGACTTTTTCAAAGGGTTGTGACTGTTCGAAAAATTATGACTTTTTCGAATAGGTGTGAATTTTTCGAATGGTTGTGACTTTTCCAAAGGGTTGTGATTTTTTCGAAGAATTGAGACTTTTTCGAAGGGTTGTGACTTTTTCGAAGGGTTGTGACTTTTTCGAAGGGTTGTGACTTTTCCAATGGGTTGTGACTTTTTCACAAAATTATAACTCTTACGAAGAGTTGTGACTTTTTCGAATGATTGTGACTTTTATAAAGGGTCGACTTTTTACAAAAATTGTGACTTTTTCGAATGGTTTTGACTTTTCCAAAGGTTGTGTCTTTTTTAAAGGGTTGTGACTTTTTCGAAAAAATGTGACTTTATTGAAGAGGTGTGACTTTTTCGAATGGTTGTGACTTTTTTGATGGATTGAGAATTTTCCGAAGGGTTGTGACGTTTTTGAATGGTTGTGACAAGCTAAAGTACCGTTTAATCAGATATGATGTGTTTTGAATTTTTTAACTTTTGTTGGACTATTTAATTAATTTTAAAAATATTGAATTTGTCACAACCTGACCTTTCAGGTCATGATGACACCTGTAAGATCCCTCTTACAAGCAAGGCAACCCAATGCCCATGACACCTGTCCTGAAAAAATAATGATAAAGATACTAGCAATGTGCAAATAAACAAACCATCAACTACCCAGAACCTGGAAGTCACTTGTACAGAACTACAATAGACTCAAAATGAACATATACATAACTATATATATAACTAGGAGAACTCCTATATATACAGGGCAACCTATCTTGGAACAGGGCCAGTGTCTGAATACAAAAGATGACCAAAACAAAAGGAGTCAATAGAATATCCAAGGTTGTTAATGCTCACCAAAGACTCTTG
>JBCEWC010017214.1:0-12641 GCA_038996855.1 Solanum aculeatissimum
ATTTAAAAATTAAAATGCCAATAAAATCATGCTAATGAAAAAAATATAAACATAGAATAAATAATTTGAAAAATTGCATAAAATCACATAATATATAAATGTTGAGAATAAAAAGGAAAATGGAAAATAAATATTATAAAATAAAATATAGTTTTAGAAAAAAAATAGAATAATAAAAATAAAAAGAATTTAAGATAATCAAAATAAAAAATAAATTAACATGAAAATATAAAAATAAAAGAAAGAAATTAAAAAATAACCGACATGTAATTACACCATATATTTACCGGCAATTCACAACCTCCCAAATTGGAGAGAATAATTACACCCTATCAATTACACTATTACTCGTCCAACCAAGTAGGTCAGACTATAATTGCACCAAATCCAATTAGCAAAGTAGCAAAGTGTTGTTCCAAACAAGTTAGAAGTTTCAACTGATGCAAACCGTAAAGCCTGGTCCACAAATGTTTAATATTTGCCAGATTTGAGTAGACAAATATCCAGTTGGTTAGGACCTACCATCCTTTCAACATTTTAATGCAGAAAGACCAGGACCAAGTAAACTAGTAAATGACAAGCATCCAGATCAGGAATAGTGACATCCAACAATAATTCTGTCAAAAATCTTCTCACACTATAGTACTAATTAGCATTAATAGTTTGCTTCTGTGAAGCCAATTTATGTGCATACTGGGGTTATCAACCTCATAGTTGGAAAGAAGTCATTGATCATCTTCATATATCTTGTTAACAGAAAGGAGCTATACATCATTTCAATAGCATGGAGGAACAAACTCATCAAAAGGGACTATATTTTTAATCATGATTTTACTAAGCATGTTAACACATAACTATTGAACAAAAGGATATCTAGATATGTAATAATCCCTTACACGAGAAGCACCATCTCGGGAAAGGATTCCCTCAAGATCCCCAATAATTCTGGCAAGCCATATCTCTAAATTCCGTTGGATTTCTTTTAAGTTGTTCCGGATGGAGTCAAATGATCGTTTAGTGGCTAGTTGGGCTTGACCTTCAAATTCATCCCCGTAGTAACTTTTTCCGCTCTCAGTTTGTAGTACCATCAGCTTTTGTGCAGTTTCAGATGCACGCTGCTGAAGTCGAAATGCTTCAAGCAAAAACTCTGTCTGTCTTTGGGTCCGGAACTCGGGACTCAGGTTGGGTTCACAGGGATCACTGGCCTGCTGCTAAGAGCGTGATCATTATCAGCAGTATGTTATTTTTATGTTTTGGTAAAAACAAATTGCAAGAGCTACTGGACTAGTGTTGTGCAAGCTACGAGTATAACCCAACATCTAAATATTCGAGTCAGCACATGTAAGAAACACTAGTTTATTCCTCTCCCTGAACAAGTCCAATAGATAAAGTAGGAATAGCCTTACAGATGCATGAAGTAATCCATTTCTCACACACACAAAAAAGATGTGTTGTACGTATTTCTTGATCTTAATTTCTTCAAAGAAACAACAACATATTGTCCATTCTTAGAGAAACCTAAGCATGCATACAACAAATTTTAAGCAGTAAGCAATAATTACCATTCTTCTGCATAGATCATCGATCTTGCCTGCAAGAGCTTGGTATCTCTTCACTTGCTTCCGCGTTGATGATGGTACCTTAGATGAATCAGTCTTCCCAATTTTTTCCAAATTCAGTAGCTCCTGCTCAAGTAACTTTAGTTTGGAGGAGACTCCTGTTGATTCACCATCTACCTTCCAAGGAGCCTCCCTTCTGCAAAAGCAAAAGCAAAAGCAAAAGTGTTCACCCTAGTTAGTTGCTTCAACGTCAAAATGCAAACAGCTAAGCACTTCTCTAATCACAGAATGTTTACCTTGCTACAAAATGCTTTAAATGGTGAACTGAATTGCCAGAATCATACTGCATATCCTGCATTAAGAAAATACATTTTCTGAAAACCCAATAACATCCTAACTAGCAAGCTGGTATTTACTAAGATAGGTATGACATCTCACATAGAACGAAGAAGCTGATAAGAATCAAAAGAACCTCATCTCTCCTACCATTCAAGCTTGAAACTAGAATTCAAGCATTTTGAACTAGACACTTATTTCTCTTTTGCTCTAATCCTCATAAATCTGAGTTTATCTCTTACCAGCTCAAAAGGCATAGATAAACGAAAGATTAGGTTTATTTTTCAGGTTGTCATGTGTTTTCTTTATCCTTTCTATTTAAGATGAAATCGACATAGTCAAATGCTCCAATTTTCCTCTGGATCCAATAAATGAAAAGGGTGTATGTACCAAAGGTTAAGAAAATCCAAATCACTTTTTTGATATAATAAAGAGAAATGCCAGAAAATCCAAATCTAACAAACAATTTCATTCTCAGGAAAGACACAAAATGCAGCAACAAATTAATTGTGTGATCTCTACCTAGTCCAAACTTGACACATCCACCAAGTATAGGCAAAATGCTTCAGTGATCCTTTTGAATGGGAAAGATCGGTGCGTGGATCAGGGGAGGCTTTGGGGAAGTTCAAGTTTTATGGAGGAACTTACTTAATTCGATAATATATAAAGCACTATTACCAAATATAACATTGTAGTTGGAAAAATAAAATACAGAGACAGACGAGGACAAGATACAGCTTGCAACAAGAAAGGGAAAGGGAAAGGACATCTTTCCATTGAGGTTGATGAATCTTAAACAGAAATATAACAGATCAACTAGATGTTGACTGATAACAGCCTATCCTTTGCTGATATAAGGATCTATTTTAACCAGATCATGTTGAACTAACCCAACCGAAGGGGATATAAAATTGGATGTCATTACTTGGTGTAAGGTTGGTGTTTTATGCCAATAAAACAAGCCGTTTTAAACGGATTTCTAGAGTTAATCCAAATACATTTTATTGAGCTTCCTTCATAATCATGAAACCAACCTTCATGCAAAGTATCCAACCAAAGGGGACCATTCTTGAAGCAAGAATTGCAAACCTCTAATAGGACAAAAAAGATGAAAGAAGAAAAGTACAAAATGGTGACCTGGTTTTCAAGCAGTGGTCCATACATCAGTATAGGGTAAAAATGAACAGTTGAGGTGAGTATCATCTTTCAGTGAACAGAACCATATCCTGGGTAGTTTGAACTTTCAGTAACCACCAAGAAGATCAAACCATTCAAAATTTTGGATAACAGAGACAAGAGTCTCAACAATAAAGACAAAGCACAAGACAAGTAAGAGGTAACTGAGTACATACTAAACTACATATTTCATTAATAAGCATCTAAGAGTGTAATCATTACACAATTCAATTTGAATTTGGCGCTGAACTACTCCTGGATAAACCTTCATTTCAGCTTTTATCAGAAAAGATTAGAACTGGATATTCCTGTGAAATTTTCAGGCATGTGAAGAAGGGTCATAAAGGTGTGTACTTCACCAAGAACTCTATCTTACTGCAACGTTGGGCTTTCAGCCAAACTTTTTATTTGACTTAATCTTGTTCATCCTCAATTGCTCTGGCTCATTAGGTTCATCAGATATCATATACAAAAATCAACTTCTACAGCCCCAGGATGAACAAACAGATAAACACTAAGAAGAAAGCATATAAGGTAGTAGTCAAATCCTTAAAGTACAATCCCATGATAAAATGAAAGAAGCATCTATTTTCCTATATTCCACCACGGAAAACCAAATATAAGACAAACATAAAGGAGACAAAATTTAGTCCAAGTTCTTCCTACATATGAAGATCCTGGAAAGGACTTTTGTGTTTTTCTTTTACCACATTATAACAACACTCACTAAAACCCCAAATAACAACAACTATAAAGAACAAAAGAAAGAAAGAATGGATCATACCTGCCAAGGACTAGCTTTTTCAGCCCAAAACTTAGAAGCAGAATTCAAGTATTCTGAGTTGAACCCATTACTCTGTCCATAAAGACCACTCACTTGTTCAGCATTAGGAATCCCATTAGCCAAGTAGCACTCTTCCATCCCTACCCCCAAATCCATCCTTTCTGATATCCCAACTTTCCCAAACCTCAAACCCATTTCAGCATAACAATCCTCAACACCATCACTCCCACCACCATCTCCACTTGTACTATTTTCCATCCCACAACCCCTTGTACTCATAAAGTTCAACATTTCATCTCTTTCACTGATCTCCCTTTTCAGGTCCTCAATATTAGCCCTTAACTCACTTTCCACTTTCTCAAACTGCTCTGCTCTCCCTCTTAACTCTGCAATTTCTTCATCACACTCATCGATCTGCTGTAACAGTCTCTTCTCTTCTTGCTGCCAGGCATGTCTATGACTTGCAAAGATTTCCACAACTCTTGCATTTGCCTTTGAATCCTCTTTTCTCCGGAAAAGTAACTGCTTTAGCTGCTCCTCTGTGTCAATGAGCTGAAAAGTTAGCTCCTTGTTACGGTTCTGAAGTCTTCCAACCAAAGAAATAGCATTTCTTGGTAAAGCCCCAAGAAAGATAGCGAAACTGAGACCCAAATATGAGGAGAAAATCCTTTCCAAGTGTTTAATGTTGGGCTCTGAAGAGAATGGGGAAATGGGTTTTTCTTGTTCTTGTTCTTGTTCATGGTGTTGTTGTTCTTCTTCATGTGCCGCCATTACTGGAAAGTTGTCTTCAGTGTGTGGGGAAACTTTTTTGGGGGTCACCTTTTCTGGTTTGCTTTGGGTTTTTTGGTGATTTTTATTCAAAAAAGTCCCTTTAGGCTTGAGCTTCCCCCCATGTGACCTTTATCTTGTGCTCTCTTTTGCTAATTAGTCCTTTTCCTTGGTTTTATGCAAATTTGTATCAAATGTTTTTGGGATTGAAGTGAAAAGAGGAAAATGGATGTTAGAATCCTTCAACAACCTTTAAACAAAAGAATAACGTTTACGTGTCGATTAACTTGGTTTCAATGAATGTGTACAAATAGATATTTTAATTTGTATAAAATTAAACAGATAGACACATTCGTCTTATATAGCATTATTGTATCTACGTGACGTCTTACATATATTATGTCATGTGTGTCTACTTGTTTAATTTTATACTAATTTAAATGTCTATTTATGCACACCAAAATATCTGTTGAAACCAAGTTAAAAGGCATAATTTTGATTTATTAGCTATTCAAGTTTTTATTTTATTAATAAGACTCAAATTTTCATAAATATTTCAAAATGTACATAGTAGAAAATCTGAATATGTTTCAAATCATAATGTACTGAACTTCTTGTTTGTGACATTATGAATATTGTATCTTTATCTAAAAGTTTCAATTTTAATTATATAAAATGGCATGTTAAGTTAATGACTAATAATATGTCTATGTTATGCCTTAAATTGATGAAATAATTTACTACTATAATTTAACCAAATAGATTCATCAATGCAATTTCACAAGTTATTGCAAATTACAATCATGAACTAAATTGGATCAACTTTGTTTTATTGTATGTGTTTAGGTATAAATATGTTCTTATTAGTCTTTTGTTAAGTTTTACGTGAAATAAGGATAAATAACAATATGAACATAATTAAATTATTTATGTAAGCCAAATGTTATGAATTTTGCATACTTTAATTTTTTTTTTTACACTTTTTCGTTAACAAAAAGATACACCAAACTTTATAACTAACACTGGTTATCAAAGACCGTGTTAACACAGATTCAATATATGATTTTTTTATCTCGATTTATGTGATATCAATAGATTTTTTAAATATATTTTGTAATTTTTTTAAGTTGTTAATTAATTATTATGGCCTATGGTTCCTTTTACCTCATTTCAAGTAATATACATGAACCTCTTTTGTTTATTTATATTATTTTTTAAAAAAAACTTCTTTTTTTATACAAATATAATCGTCAAAAGATATTAAAATGGTTATTTAATTTTACCTGTCTGATCTAAAAAGAAAGATATAATTTATCATTTTGTGTTTTTTTCATCATAATTCTAATATTTGTATTACTTAAAATAATTATTTAGGGTGATATGGTAAAATCATAGTTGAAGCAGCCGAGAAAATAAATTCATTAGGGTATTATTGTAAAATCACAATTGAAGCAACTGAGAAAATAATTAATATAAACGATAAAATAAAAATGAGTAATTGAAGCAAGCACGTCAATCGACAGTTACCTGCTTAAATAGACAACTAAAGCAGACATGTCAATCAAGACGTATCTACTTATCCACACTTATATATAATAGACATCAAAAAAGATGTACCTCTAAAAAGAGTAAATTCTTGTTGAATTGTTTTCTTTTTTCACAATTTTTGTCAAATCTAACCAACAAAATTTTTTAAAATAAAGCTAAACTGTTCAAAATTATATTTAATGGACTACCTTGGACCAAACCTAAATATAAGGGACTACATCTTTTGTGTCTGTGTTGTCCATAATTGTTATATCCAAAATTCCACCAAAAGTAGTACACTTTTTTTACTACAAAATGGATCTTGATTTAAGTAAAGAGATTTCAATTAAATATTAGATCATGTTTGTTTTAGGAATAAACAATTTGGAATCAGAATCAACAGACTGTACAGAGGACACTTTTATATAAGGCTTTTTTCAGATCTTTTACTGATAGAATTTCAACCAATCAATCCTTAATAGGGGCCAATTTGATTTATCTTTTATCTATACGTGGTGATTAATAATGAAAAAATTAATATATATGATAATATATAGTTTTTATATAATTGAATATTATATTATCTTATGACTGATTTTGTATTAGAATCAATTAAACAATTTTAAGTTGTATGAAATTACAATTCAAAGAACTGTATTATGAATTTTAGGTTCAACTGAAAAGGCGTTGAAAAAATAAAGTGTAATACCCCGTAACTCTATTCATAGGATTTGAATTTTTTCGTCGTGAGTATATAGGCTTTAACCTAGTGATGACTTACATGTACCTATATTTTAAAACCCATTCATATATGTGTGAAGAATATTATAAATGGATTAGGTTCATAAAAGACCCCTAGTACTTAGTTGAGTTCAAAACATTCCTATCGACTGAGTTTTTCACATTAGATTATGCAAATGTCAACTTTAAATGACCATAACTCTTAGCACACAAAGAATTCAGGTGGCGTATGACCTATCAAATGAAAGGTCTTTGAATTAGATTTCCAACGAAACTGATTTCACCTCATTTAGAGTTCAGAGTAAAAAATTATAACTATTTTACTGCAGACTGCCAGAGCAGAGTTAAACTACGAAACTTACTTATGGGTCGTGGTTTGAATTACGACTCATCTGTTAACTCGTGGGAAAAACATCTGAAAATCTATTTTTGAGCCCCAGACTTGACGGACCCATCTATGAGTCGTAGATTGGGCTCGTGGAATCAATCCAGAAACCCTCCGAATTTTACCGAAAAGTTTACGGATGGGTTCCAACAGGTCGTGGAACCTTCTACGGGCTGTAGATGGACACGTAGACGACTTTGACAACGTTTTAAGAAGAGTTATTTTGGTCTTTTCTGACCCTTTTAAAGCCTAAGTTTGACGGTTTTGCATCTATTTAAGTCCTTAAACATAACTATTCAACCTATTTACGCTTAAAACCTATCTCAACACTTTGAACAAGGTCCCAAGGTGTGAAAAGCTAAGGTTTCAAGAGAATCAAGTGTATTCTTCAAAGTTCTTCGAAAATCTAAATCTCTCGGGTATGTAAGGCTACTCATAGCCTTGTATTGAGTTCATCCACGCGCCCCACATGTTGATTTCTTGTAATTGAGTTCGACAAGCATTTTACCCTAATTCTTGAATTGAATTCTTGAGTTGTTTGTTGTCCTATTGAGTTTCTTGTACACAAAAGCGTATTAATGATCTTGATGAGTTAGATATTTGATTGGATGCATGTTCATGTCTTCATTCACATGAACCCTAATTGAGAACTATATTTGGTTTTATGTATTATTTCAAATTGAGATTTATGGTTGTTTTGAATGTTTACCAAAGATGATTTTTGAACATATTTTATTGAGTTTGCATGAACATGAGTTTTGAGCATAAATAATGAGTTGAAGAAGAGTCTTGAGGAGATGAGGCATGTTTTAATGATTTTTGCTGAAATTGAGCATTTAATCTAAACAATTGAGATGAGTTTTAATAAGACTTTTAAAGAGAATATTTTGGGAGTAGTATTGAGCATCGAGTTGGGTAAGAGAAGAATACCCCAAAACCACGTTGCCCGTGTAGGATAGTCGTGTAGTTAACTCTGACGACTCTTGTCCCAAAAAGATGGATAAGGCTTGGTGAATCCAAAAAGCAGAGGTGAGTGTCTTACCTTGGCAAGTAATGAATGGTCTAACAACGACGTCTTTTTCGTTGTACATCATCAACTATGGTGGTGTGAGTCTTGTCGGTTAGAGAAACTTTTTAATTTTGCATAATTGATTTGACATGAGTTGCATGCTAGAGTTTCTTTTAGGAGCATTGTTTTACTATCTAAATTGAATTATTTGGCGTGACTTGCATGTTATTGAGTTTATTTTCAAAGCAGGACTTTATTCTTAAATTTGCATGTTTTACTGAGTTGAGTTAAGTTACTTGAGTTGAGTATATTTGATAATGTCATTTCCTTTCCAATCATTTTACATACTAGTATATGCCATGTACTAAAGTCCATTTGGACTGCATCGTTTTATGATGCAGAGGCAGGTATTAGAGGTCATCAATAGACGCATCGTTGAAGATTAGTCCCCGTTCCAGATTTCGTGAGCCTTCTTGTTTTTGGAGGAGCCCTTCCTTTTATTTTTATTGAGTAGTATTTATTTTATTTGAGGTAGCACGGGGCTTGTCTTGACACCTTCTAGATTGGATTAGAGACTTCATAGACACTGAGTAAAGAGAGTTAATTGTTTTTATTTTCCAAACTTGACCATTGGAAATTATTTTATAAAAACTTTACTTATCTATTTAATGTCTTTTCCCGAGTATTTTTCCGTTGTTGAACATGATGTGATGATGAGACCAGGTGATTCTCTTGGGGAATCAACAATGGTTCTTCAAGTGCCGACCACACCAAAGGTACCCTCCCGGGGCGTGACATTAAGCTTGAGCAAGCTTTTCAAAATATTGTTTGATTTATATATGGTTCAACAATCTAAAAAAGACACATAACAAAATTATAAGGCAAATTTCCTGAGGATGTTTGAAGGCTTAGGGGTCGTTTGGTTGGGAAGAATTTATCTCAGGATTAGCTATCCTGGGATAAGTTATCCGACCATGTATATGGGATAACTTATCCCATCACTATGGTATAAATGATGAGATAAGTTATCCCAAACTTGGCAACCAAACAAGATATCAAATTTTATCCTTTCACTATTTTTTAATCCCATGACTATTTATTCTTATCCTTCACACCAAACGACCTCTTAGAGATGTAGTTATGCCATACATTAGAGGGATTAAGAATGCATACAATGGAGTCAAGATTTGAGTAAGGACAATGTAAAAAGACTATGACCACCTTCCAATTGAGATGGGGATGTATTAGAGATCAACTCTTAATATGTTTTTATTTATTTTGATGATAGATGAATTAACACGACATATTCAAGAGAAAGTACCATGGTGTAATTTAATTTTGGAGACAACATAGTATTTTATTGAATAAATTTATTATGGAGTTAATGATAGACTGGAGATTTAGAGATGTACTTAGGCTTATGAAACAGAGTACAAGAAGCGCAAATTAAGTGTTTCAACACAAAAGGCAAATGAGAAAGCGAGTATTGATACACAAGTCATCATCAAGAGAGAAAATTTAGAGTATTTTGGATCTATAATTAAAATAGATGATAAGATCAACAAGAATATTACACATAATATTGGAACGGGATGGTTCAAATAGAGGCTCACAATTAGTATCTCATGTGCTAAGAAGGTGTTTTCAATACTTAGATAAGTTCCATGGAATGATTGTTAGTTGAAATAAATACATTGTACGGGATAAATTGTTGGCTTGTTAAGAAATAGCACTTTCACAAAATGAAGCTAACAAAAATGAGGATGTTTAGATGGGTATGTGAGCATATTAGGAGTGATAAGTAATACACCCAAACTGCATCTCCCTTGAGAAGTATAAATTAAAGCATTTGTTGTTCAAATATAAAACTTAATCAAGGTTAGGGTTGAATCCACAAAGAATATGATTCAGACTTAGCTTAATTATGTTTATTTGTATTCTTAGTCAATTTTTTTGCAAAAGGAGATTTTGAGTAGAAAATAATAATTGTAAACTAACTAATTGCAAGTAATGAATTATTAGCTGCAAGTACTTAAATCAATAGAAGATGACATTAAGGTATTGTGATTCCAATGAATGTTATAACTTAGTACGATCTTATAGTAGTAATATTTTCTAGTGTGTACCATGCAATATCAGTAAGCTAGGTATCATCTAAGTGGTTGAACCCCCTAAATAGATGAATCTCACCTTGTGACTTGGTTCGTCTACACTACTAGTCCTTACTTTTGATCCCAAATGTTAGTGAGGCCTTGAGCGGGAATAGTTAAACTATTTAAAGGACGAGGTCAGTTCATCAAATCTCCGTTGTTTTATCCCTTTTTCATTCATTACCTCCTTAGTCCAATAAGTAAGAATGAGGTGATTTCTAATGTTGGACATTGTTAAAAAGTAATCAAAGCAAAGAGATAAACAATACATGCATGCACACTATTCAAGGATTATTAGATATTAGGTCTACTTCATTAATTCTCCATGGTTCCACAATCCTAGTTGTGGATTTAACTACTCGTGCTTGAATAATGATGATCAATGATAAATAGTTTTAATATATCCTTGCACTTACAAGTTGAATAAATAAAATTTGTAATCTTCAATTGAAATTAAAAAAAAAAATAAACTGTTAACATATAACGGCGAATTAAACTCTAAAACCAAGAGCAAAAGCCAAAAATATGAATTAATCATTTGTCCCCGGACAAAATAGGGAAAATGTAGCATAAGAAGATAAAATAAAATTTAGAAAATCTATTTATAGACACAAAATCTTATTCAAGTCGAATTGAAAAAATTGGATTCAACAGCTTCCACGACTCAATCTATGAATCGTGGTTCTTTTTATAGCACGTACACGGACTTTGTGGATTTTAGTCTCGTAGACTCTGGGCTTTTTGCACGAATAAACTTTATGATTTTTGAATGCTTCTATGGTTCATGAACTCGTGGAAGTGAGGTTACTTTTACATAGTTTTTGAATCTCAATCATGGACCATTATTAATGGCTCTTAAACTCTTTCACGAATTATCCTATTAGCTGGTAGATATTAGTCTATGTTTATATAGTCTCTAAATTTTTTGCAAGATTAAATTCGATGACTCGTGAATGATTCAATGATTCATCATGAAGGCTCGTGAAACACAAACTTTTTCATGCCTCTAAAAGTCATTCATGATAGCCATCTACGACTCGTGAAACAAACCACGGATCATAGACTGGCTCCTACAATCCCCAAACTATCCTGCAGTTCTAAAATTCAACACTTTACTTTTGAATTCTGTTTTCCTACAAAACAACTAAAAAGAATACATCAAATCTATTAAAACATATTAGAAAACGTACACGAATCTCAAATTTTTAGTATCACACACATTAACATGATTAAGAGCGGAATGTGAGGCAAGATAGGAGTGATTTTAGGGTGGACAAAATATGAAAGCGAGATTGAGACAGTGTTGATATATGAAGAGAAGGAGCATAAATGTCTAAGTGAGGAGGTGCGAGACACTACGATGATAGGTTTCAAAAGAGGTAAAGGTAGACTAAGAAAGAATTGAAGATATATAATTATACAAGATATGACACATCTTTATGTCACCACAAACATGACTCTAGATAGAAAAATATAAAAATCGAGGATTAAAATAAATAATTAGTAAATAGTCGAACATTTTCTCTTTTCTCAATAATAGACCAAAGGTCTAATCTGAAACACCTATTTGTTTTTTAATTATTACTATGTCAGTATCATCTTATTCTTTAATTTTATCACTATTATTATACATAATAATAAAAAAACTATCAAATATAATACAAATTATAGAAAAAATTATTTATACATAAATTAATCACCTCCAAATAACCCCAAAGAGTGAAAGGGACTAAATACTGCAAAAAGATAGAAATATTTCTTTTGTTTTACTTCAGAATTTTGGGCAAAGCAAGAAGGGTAGCCTATTGGGTAGGGAGTTAGGAAAAAGCCTATACTATATAGTTATGACATACTACATTAAATATAATTTCATTGGGAATTGTGTGATATTTCCACACCTTTTTCCTTTTCTATCATCCATCCCTTTCTGCATGGCATCATTTCTGTGTCTCCCCTCCATTACAATAATTCTATGCTATTTTTTCCCATTTCTCTTTACTGACACATCAATCTTAGCTGCTTTCTCAATTAAAAGTTGGAAAAAATGTATTTATCTTTTATATTATGAATAATACTTCGTTCGTCCAACTTTACTTGATCCCTATTGATTTGACACAGGAACTAAGAAATAGTAAATGATAGGGATAATTTTACCAAATCACCCTTTGAATATAATTAATGCAATGTATTGAAAAATATAATAGGG
>JBCEWC010017215.1:0-12037 GCA_038996855.1 Solanum aculeatissimum
TTGGAAATTTTTAGAATTGGTAGGGAATATTTGAAAATATGATAAAATAAGATGTGTAATTTGGTAAAAATTCCTTACTTTTTTGTATATAAATGAAATTTCTCCAAAATAATATTTATAACTCAAAAAGAAAATTTATTTACAAGAGATTGCTTTTTAATTTTCATACCCTCTGTTTTATATTATTATAGCGCATTTGATGCCATAAATATATATATATATATATATATACACACTCTAACGATATCAAAAAGAAATAGCTACTTGATACCATCACAGTATATATATGCTCTGATGGTATCAAAGAGGAAGAAATTACTTGATACCATCGGAGTTTAGAATTTGATAGATAAGAGTGTGACTTTACTAAATAAAATTAAGACTTTAATAATTTTTCTTAATTATTTATTATTTATTTCTTAAAAAAATTATTCTATTTAAAAAATATATAAAGTAATTTTCTCCTTTGTTTATTTTTTAGAATCTTTAAAAAATCTGAAATTGATATTTTTTGAGCGTGCATTGAATAATCTCATTCTTATGCAATAGCTAACAATCATGTAAGAAATCTCATTCTTAGATGCATGCTAGTTTATAATATTACTAATTTTATTAGATTTTAGATTTCAAATACATGAGTTAATACTATGTGTAATTTGAATGGATTCGCATGTATCCGAGACATATAGACAAATCTTGCTCGTCTCCCTTCTGATTTACTCGTCATTCTCCTATCTGCGTATCCCAAATACATGTATTTAATACCAGGTCCATATATCACACATATATCATATATGTGAATCACATTAGATATGTGTATTTAAATATTATTAGAAATGTAAATTAGATTCATTAAAATCACAAATAAAGAATATATTTCATTTCTATAATATCTACTCCTTTCGTTTTTAATAATTGTGTTTTGTAGTATGTCCACTGAATATATTTTAAAATTTCTCAATCTAATAAATTTCCGATTGCACTAGCTGTAATTGCCATCGTTAACTTAAAATTTATTGGTGTTATGCTTATTTTTTCTTCATTATAGGATATTATTAACTTACATGTTTAATTCCCATTATTTAAAAGTAAGATTTAATTTATTCCATAAGTAAATAAAGATTTAAAACATAACAACACACAAAAGTTGATAACCTATACAGTAAATTAAATATTCAAAAATTGAAACAGGAGGAAAAATATCTACTATTTTCCAAAATTGGAGGTTGAGTTTGGAGTTTTTAATCATCAAAGTTAAAAGGGAAAATAAGAATTATTTTTGTAATTGGGAGGGTATTTAGGTCTTTTCAGCATATAATGGGTGGAGAGCAGGAGAGGTGCGTGGATAATTGAGATTTGAGAGGGAGATATTGGATGATGTGAAGATTGCATAAACTGAAACCAACTGTCTTCTTCTCCCTGTAAGCGCGTGGCAAAGACGCTTCTTCACCGGAACATCACCGGTAGCGACATTGTACGGTAACTTCATGAATTACTCATGTTTTTCTCCATATTTTACTTCCTTGTATGCCTCATTTATCGTCACACTGGGCGTACTAGAACCACCGACTGTGTCGATGTTTGTTCTCTGAGAATGCAATTGGAAAGCATTTGAGTATAAAAACCTAATTGCGATGTTCACTGCACTCATTTAACTCTGTTTGGCTAAACAATGTGCTAATTTGTTTTTATGATTTCGCAATTTTGCAGTATTTGAGTAGAGTTTTGAGAGATGGTGTTAGTTCAAAATTATACCGCTCCGTGTCAGGCATACTTGCCAAATGCATCATCATCTCAGGTATCGTTCCGAATTCTTCTTACATATTGCTTGGCACTGACTATGTATTGCCTTTTTAAAAGTTCGCTTTCACTTATAAAGGTGGATGTGATGCATCAATTGGGGTGGTTTAGGAGTGGTCACAACCGTAGGGCTCCTGGATGTGTTATCAGGTCAGAGAATGTGACCGAAACTTCCACTTCCTCTTGCCAAGGTTAGATTACTTTTGAATTTGTTATCAGAGTCTTATGAGCTTTCAAATTAGATATATCTAAGCAAGGTCTTGACTAATGAGATGAAATGTGTCAAGCATTATCCGTTAAATTAAGTTCAATGACTTTACTCAGACGGTGTCTTAATTTTCTCTTCTCTCAATATTTTAGTTTTGTGATGACAGTCTATGCAAAGTGAAGGAAGAGTACACAGTTTCATAGTTCTGTCAACTCCTCCAATTTACCTGAATGAATACACTTATTCCCCCCAAAGCAGGGTTGTTTAGTTCAATTGTGTAATCATTAGTCTCCACTAGATTTTATGTGATTATGTTAAATCTGTTGACTTGAACCTGCTGTCTTGACAAGCGTTAAAGGATACTTCAAGGTAGAGGATATAATTTCTTTATGATGAAGTAAAATGAACCCAACATTGCTGCTTTATAAAGGATTTTGAAGTAAACTAAATTCTAATTTGAAGGACAAACATTTGGTAATAATGTATGAATTGGTTGATATTACTACCGTTGCATCCATGAACTGCAATGTTGTTTGTTGGATGACCTTTCATTTGAGTTCTTTTAGCTGGAATTAAGTGTCACTCCAGATTTCTGATATGCTCATTATAGGTTTTTGTTCTGATTATAAGATGTGGGAATAGTGGGCAGTATATTATTTTATCCTATCCCTTTCCTTACAGATAGACTTGGGAGGCGTCAATTTCTTGCAGTGGGACCAACAATTGCCCCGTTGCTGCTGATGACTTCTCAGATACCAACATCATGTAAATGTCTTTACGCAGCATCTTGCCCTTTTAATTCCCTGTACTTTTGTTTTAATGTTTGATGAAATGAAGTTCTGATGTATTTCTCACAGTTGCCTTTCATGTATCTTGTTGATAAATTTTAATGACTGATATCCTAAGAGTACACCCTTTGATATGGCTCAGTTGCTGCAGAAAATAAGAAGGGATTTCTGCCTGTCACGGACAAGAAGGATGGATACTCTTTCCTCTATCCTTTTGGGTGGCAGGTCATTCTTCACTTAATGACTATAATGTTGTCTGTTGGTTTTCTTTTACGTGTGTCTTTTGTTCTAATGTCATAGTTGTGTAAATAGTTTGCTGGGGAAACAGGAGTATGGAGCTGCATTTGTGGGTTTAGCAATTTCAGATCATTACTCCATAAAAGATTTTATTCACCTTCTATATAATTTAACTATTTTTTAAAAAAAAATGTTAGAGTTTCAATTTTCAATTTCTGAATCACAAGCCCCCCTATAAATTAAACCTGTCTTATCGACTGATTCAGTTTTTCTTTAGTTGTTTCTTTATTCATTTTCTACCCATGCTCAGGAAGTCGTTGTTGAAGGTGAGGATAAAGTTTTCAAAGATGTTATTGAACCACTAGAAAGTGTTAGCGTAAATTTGGTACCAAGCAGTAAAGAGAATATACGAGATTTTGGTTCGCCACAACAGGTTTGTTAAAATGCTAGATCCTTTATCCCAGATATTTACATAAAAAAGGCTACATATAACTGTTTGGATGTTTTGGATTATTTTTCCCCAAGGGATGCTTAGATTTTTTTCAGGTCGACTTCTTGTTAATTTTTTATTGTGGGCACTCATGAATGTGTCCTAACCATAAATTATTCATATTGCAGGTTGCTGAAATTTTAATAAAAAAGTTTTTAGCGTCGCCTTCTCAGAAAACAAAACTAATTGAAGCATCTGAGGTGTGTATTTTGATATTTCTTCCATGACTTAAAATTGGTGTTACTGTTGAATAAACCTTTCAGAGCCTTAGCATCTTTGATGTAACCCACTTATATATCTTCCTTCTGGATTGAATCAATTGACCAACATGTTTTGATGTTTTATGCCCTTAAAAAATCCATTTGGTTTTACGAGAAAGAAAGCTTATGTATTGTATAGCTATGTTGATTCAACAACAACTAAATCCTAATTCCAAGCTTGATTAAGTAATGTGTTTTCTCTGGATCCTTGAACTTAAAACAAGAAGCAAAAATCGTTTCTTAGCTCAGTGCTACTTATGTTAGAAGGAACATAAGTGTTTAAAGATATAATATGGGTGCCTCTGTTGCGGTTTCCGGTTAACTTAAAACAAGAGGTAAAAGTGTTATTATGGTCAATTCAAAGAAGTCAAGTTACACAATTATTTCTTTTTTCTTTTATACTTTCTATCCCTTTTGTTCTTACTGTGTAGCAGTTAACAACAACTACATACCTAGTACATCACCACAAGTGGTGTTTGGGGAGGGTGAAATGCACAAGGTAGAGAGTATATATCCGATAGACCCTTGGCGCAGGAAAATCATTTTTTGAAAAAGCTTTGAAAGAGAAGTAAGAGTAAAAGGCTAAGATGAACATATTGGAAAAAAAAGAGTGCTAACAATAAATATATTAAGGATAACCAAATTGAAGGGAACATCAGTAGTAATAAAATCGAAGCATAATAATAATAAATCAGGTAAGGGTACATGCAAATGTTCTATACTGGAACCCTGTTCTACCAATGTGCAAAGAAAACGCTCTGCTACCTGCTAATCATCTACCCTAATTCTCGACCTCCATGCTTTCCTATCCAGTGTCATGTCCTCAGTGAGTTGCAAATATGTCTTCTCATGTTTAATCACCTCTCCCCAATGCTTCCTCGGTCGACCTCTATCTCTCCTCAAAGCTATCACCGCCAACCTCTCGCACCTCTTCACTGAGGCATTTGTGCTCTTCCTCTTCACATTCCCAACTATCTCAGCCTCGTTTCCCGCTTCTTGTCCACCACGGCAGTTACTCCTACGTTGCCCCGTATGCCTTCATTCCTAAACTTTTCTCTTCTAGTACTTCTGCACATCCATCTAAGCATCCTTATTTCTGCTACCTCCGTCTTCTGGATGTGCGAATATTTGACTGGCCAACACTCCCACCCCCATACAACATAATCGGTCTGATTCTGTGGCGCAGTTAGTCCTGAAATGTTATAGTTCCAGTTAAGTGAACCTTTTCAGAAGTTCTGAACATTGCTTGAAATAAAATATATTTATCTTCATCTTTTTACAATTCATGCTGTGACAAATATGAGTTTGTGTACTACTTTGACTTGTGTCTTGTGTTCCAATATTCTCATAGCTCTCTAGTGGCACTCAGGTCTATTTGGAAACCATGAGTATAGGAGAAAATTTTGGTTTACAAAAAAGCAGTCTCTCTTCAAATATCTCCAAGGAGTGATTTCTTTTTTATTTTTGGGATAAGTACCAAGAAATGACAAAAAATTAACAATTAAGTTGCAGTTTAGCCGTCATGAGTTCTTTTTTTTTTTTAAACGGGGATAGGGGAAGGGGAAATGGGGAGGGGATTACAACGTGGGGAATTGAACCCTTACCAACAAGGTGGGAGTTTAGGTAGCCAACCAACTGAGCTACTAAGATTCCCCCCGTCATGAGTTCTTCATTCTCTGTTGCCCTCCTAATTAGTTTTAAATGCCATCCACTTAACAATTATTGGAAAATATTTAAAGCCATCTTGCGTTGGATTGAATTACTTGAACAAAAAAAACTAATTATTATATGAGATCTTGAATCATATCTACCAAGGATCAGCTATTGACAATTTATATCATGTAAGATCAACTAGATGGTATTATCAATATTTTTCCAGCGCTTCAGAAGAACGTATCCTTTTTTGGTTATATGTATTTAACCATTTTGGAATACAAACTATCAGTTTCCATATCAACACACGGAAATGATTCACTCTTCTAATGATTCAATTTCTAGTTATTCTTGGATTGAGGTCATAAATTGCTAGATTGGTTTCACTGGAGTTAAGTTAAGCTACTTCTGCAACTGCTATCATATCTATAAATGGCATATAGCTATTACAAGATAACTTACTTCTATACATGTCGGTACTGATCACCTCATTGTCTTACTTGAAATACATCCTAAAGAAATATGACTAGTAATCCCACCTAGTTGTGCTCCCTTTTGCGGTCTTTCTAGGAGGTAATGAGATTTTTTTCAAATGATAAAAACTTCAACTTACACAACTCCCAACGAGAGAGAGTGAGCTTGACTGGAATGTTGATATTTCCAGTAAACAGCTTCCCAGCTTGACTTTTCTACCTGCTAGTAGAACTGGTGAGGCTTGGCATTTGGTTTTGTCAAATGATAAGCATCTTCCTGGTGCGCACTACTGACTCAGGAAATCATGGCTTTGTTAGTAAAATGAGAACTGGAATAAGATTCATCATGTGTTTGCATTATTCTGCAAGCTATTATTTTCCTTGTATGCTTTCTACTTTTAATCATGTTGTTATTGTCTAATATCAGCTTTTACATAACCATTTGATGTATATAAATTTATTTCGGGATTATTGTCTGATCATTTCGTAGCGTGACGTTGATGGAAAAACATATTACACGTTCGAATTTGTTGCACAAGCCCCAAATTATACTCGGCATGCGCTCACTTCAGTCTGCGTTGGCAATGGTATGAATCGTATCTTAGGTTTTAATCTAATCTGTATGCTATGGAGAATGTTCTACTTCTTTGCTGGCTTGGTTGTTTATAAACTCCTGCCGCAAGGCTGATTAAAGAAAGGGTCTCACTTTTCTGTCTTTCTGGAATAGCACTTGGATACCTGCAAGTTCTTAAACTATTTTTAGTTTAGCACTACTAAGTATTTGAAAGATGCAGCAATTTAAATCTCGAGGACATTCCTCTGAGCCTGAAAAATGATATCCCAGTGATTTTTTCCCTAACCTGTGGAGTCATCAACTTAGCAATAACTGATTTAGTCTCCTATGTTATCATATAGGAAAATATGATAACATATATATATAGTTTTATCTACGTTGACAATAAGTTTATTAGTTTACTTCTACCTCAAAACTCTTGGGTCATGCAAGTGACCTGACATCAGTTACCATCTTTGTTGTCAGCATGTTAGTAGATTTAGGCCTTCTATTATCAGGGATAACAAAAAAAGAAGTGAATTATTGGAAGAGGGTTCAAACCCTTTAAAATTAAAATATTGATGCATTCAATAATTTCAATTATATAAGCAGTACAACTATTTCTATCAACTGTTATATTTGTTCTTATCTGCCCAGACTGAGTGCTTTGTATCTATAATTTGAATATTTCATGCACTGAGAATCGACCTGATGGTAAGATATAATAGTGATGACCTCAACAATGTCTTGAACTGATGAGAAACTTTTCATTGTTTAATTTGGATGTAAGGTATGTTGGTCAGCCCAAGACTTCCCTGATTCCATTTTATGCGTATCGTGATCCCCTTCTATTGTTTTTGCTGCTCATTGCATCTAAAATCACTGTATCACGCCAAGTTCTTTCTTGGGATAATTTCAAATCGACACAATAAATTAGTTTACAACAAATATAGTCATGTTTTATTTACATAAAAAATAGGCAAAAATCATAGAAAATATACAGTGTCTATACAATATAGCTTGCCAAAAGTCATAAAAATATATACCGACTATTCAATATAGATTACTATACATTAGAGATACACTGCACATATATTATGATGCATTCAAATACTAAATATATCTTGATTTATACATGAAATATATATGCTTATACAACGAATGACCATTCTATTGGTAATTACTTTGGCCAAACGGCCATCTACTATGATGTCCCTTCTTTCTTTCTTCTCTGAATTTACGTGGAACTTGAATATGCATACCTAATATTCAATATGAATGGTGAATTCTAATGCAGGAAAGTTCTATACATTGACAACTGGTGCAAATGAGAGGAGATGGGGGAAGATGAAGGATAGACTACACGCTGTGGTCGATTCCTTCCAAATTTTCAATGTTTAGTATACTTCAATAACGCTTCTCTTTGTTGTTAAAATCCCAGTTTTCGTCATTAAATAACTAAGTTTAGATGTTGTAAAATGAATGTAGATATGAGTGTTGTGCTTATTCTCAGCCATTGCTTGTCAAAATAACATTACAGATTTTATGGCAGCAGCATTTGTAGAATGCTCATTGTTCTATTCCAATGTCCCAGTATTTCGTTTCTTTACTGCCGTCATAGTGAGTTATGTGCCCTGAAGCACAGCTCCCAAGCTAAAAGAAACATGAAATAGCAAACCTTCTCTTCGAACGACAGTTGGCAAAATCTCACAAATTCAGTAAAAGTTCATACGTTATATTTTTAGAGCACATTATATTCATAGCATGTATAAGCCCTGGAATGACGCGTCAAAAGCTGCGTGAATTTTATTTTACCATTCACAGGAAATGTGCTCCAAAATTAACAGATAAAGAACGAAAATGTCATGCAATTCTATTCATTATCCAAATTTCCCAAGCATGAACTGCATGATTCTTTTAACTTTCTTTGACCCCATATTACGACCTCTCATCTTTCTTTATTGAGCCAATTCCTTGGTTGGAGCTCATCAGAAAATGATGACGTTAAAAGAAAATATATACATATATTAAGTTACCCTCTAATTAGTGCATAAGAAAAGCAACCTTTGTGTCATTTTCAGGGGTACAAGATCATGTTTCCCTGTTCCACACCATAGTTTTTTCGTGTAAAATAAACGTTACTTTATCTAGGTTTCTTTCAGATGAAGCATTTATGCCCCTTAAACATCATTATATGCCATAATGTTGTCATTAGATAAAGGCAAAAAGAGAAAAAAAGCAAGCAGAAAAGAGGCCAGATTAGGCAGTTTCAGGGGCGTTCTTGTGGATCCCCATTCACACTAGCAGCCAGTAGCACAAACTCCTGTTTAATAATATGATTAGTACTAATTAAGAATGACTTATATAATACTAATCATGTCCTAAGATGTCTCAGATGGATCTTTTAGATGTGTCAAAATTGGTTTAGAACAGCACATAGTGATGACCAAATATATATTGTATTATATTTGTCCACCTTTTGTAGCTGGCACAAACTTTGTATTATAACGACTCTTTCACAAACAAATACATACACTGTATGAAAGATAAGAAGCAAGGGTGCCCCTTGTTTATGGTTTCTTTAACATGTCCTATAATCACTAAGCACAAAGTGTAAGCAATAATCAACCGCACACTTGACTATTAAACTATATATTAAACTAATTAATGAATAATACATATTTGTTGAGATAAGGGATCAAGGTCTTAATTAATACTATCATTTTTTCCGAAAAACCCACCGTCACTATTCTTCAGATGCGCACTGACTAAATCTGCTCACGTGCAAAATCTCACCGACTAGGCAAGTCAGGTACGACAAGCTCGATTGAAGAAATCGATCACATGCTAAACCAACTCAACCATCGTTATGGATTGTTAATTAATAAATAGATATATAGTACATGCAACAAATTATCATGGGGTCCAAGATGAGACTCAGAATCATCATCACAGGGCATCCCACAACAAAGTGACTGTCAACTTCATAAAATATATGATAAGAAATGTGCTTGAATTGATGATCATGAGCAGAATCCGTATACAGCTAAGTATTAAACACTTTTTAATTTGCCATGCCACTTGATTTTTATTGGACGTACAGATATTTTTTAATTCGTGGAAGTATATTCACAAGCACTTCCAATTGTTGTGTTTTTATCATTTATATTAACTTCACAATGAAGAATTTATTCTCCAGATTACATTCCAAAGGGAAATAACTTTTCCATTATTTGGTTTTCACCATATTCATGCTATTCCATTGCCTGCAAACAAAAATAAAAGTATACTAGATTTTTTTGTACGAATATTTGTACCCATACGCACCCGTAAAAAAGAAAACAAAATAATATAATATAATATAGAATTTAACTTATATTCACGATAGTGTAATTAGAACAAATATAATTTTTCTCTTCTATATATATATATTAATTGTTGAATCTTCCTGACATAAGAGTTCTTTATTCTCCTAATTTGATTTTATGGCTCCACTATTGAGTGTAATAAAATTTTATCTACTAAAATTTTATAGATAAGTTGTTTCCTTATTTTTGAAAAGTTAATTACTTCGTCCACTATACTATTTTGGGATGTCCAACAATACTTATTCAGTTTATGAAATCAAGAGATAATTTTGTATTTAGTTATTCTAATTTATCCTTATCATTAATTATAGTCATTTTTAATTACATTTTTCAAGATAATGTATTTATTATATTCAAAGGGTTATTTGGTAAAATTACTTCTATCATTTACAATTTCTTAATCTTTGTATCAAGTCAATAAGGGACAAGTAAAGATGGACGGAGAGAGTACTAATATCATTTATTATGGATCCTTATTTTGAAAAATTACTAATCTAATTTTATATGAATAGTTACTTTTAATTTCAACTTAGTTTTTCAAAACTGTTATTCTATATGATACGATGATGACATGATAAGTTGAGTTCAAATGGAATGGTGACAATTTGTATAGTTATTGTTATTATAGTTACCTTTAAAATAATTGAATAATATTAAGAGAGTAATTAGATTGTCCCCTTAAGGATATTCATTTAAATCAACTATATATTATATAATAGATCGATATTGAATCCTTTGATGAAAATTATGCCTCGATGGTTCAGAACGCAAATAATTGAGAGAAGGTATCACAGGGAAAGTAAGAAAATCTTGTCAATTCAACTTTGGACGTTTCCTTTTTTTGCATCCAACTTATGTAACTCCTTGTTGCCCCTCATATGGCATCACCACTATTAATAGTAGCTTCATATAAACTCAATTAAATCACTCTTAAGATCTTGATTAACCTTTTGATATAATTTTGAATTAAGCATCTAGTATTTAATTGGGAAAATAACAACTCTTCGATCTACTAGTTTACAAAATATCTACAAATTAAGTGTATAGATTTTGTATTATTTGAATAAACTAGTTGATCGAACAGTATATATATTGATAACTACTCCTATTAAATTTGTACTAAAATAGTTCATCCATATTAACTCTTCTTATCTAACCTGGATATATAAAAGAACTATTAGTTTAATTTGAGCTTAATTATTCCTTTGAATTGGAACAAGTAGTTATTAGTCATGTTGTCACTTTATAATATTATTTTACATAAATAAATGCAAAGGGAACCTTAACAAATCTAATAAAGTAAGAAAATAATCAGCACAATCCCAATAGAGAATCCATGCAAATTATGTGGTGTAGGTAGCTAAATATTCCAAACTTTAAAGGGGAAAACTTGGAAGAGAAGTTGGAGACACAAAAAAAATAATTATATATGAAGAAAAAAAAAATCATTGGTGGTCAAAGGAACAATTACTCCTCCCTGTCCACCTATGATATATTTATACAATATATTCCCTTAGCTTTACAGTTTCTACATCATCATATCAATATATATGTTACTATAAAAAATAAAAAAAATAAGTCTTGTACACTAAAGCTTTTGCTATGCGCAGTATTTGGGGAAGGGCTCGATCACAATGGTCTATTGTATGTAGTCTTACCTTGTCTTCCTGGTCACATGTCAGCAACTTTACCAGTTATTTAAGACTCTCCTTCATATATATATATATTACTATATGAAGTTAAATTAATCGAAACTCAAAATAAATATCGAATACAACCAAAAGCAATAATAATCAGAGATGCCATATTTCCTTACAATATTCCTTCTTCTTTATCTTTTTATCGAAAGATCCAAATTTTGATATATCATCCCAAATCCTAACCATACACGTTCTTGAATAAAGTTTATGTACGGATATGCTGTTTGGTTTTTCATGTACTACACCATGAGAAACACAAGACTAATAAGTACTAGTACTTGGTACAAATGATAAATAGTAAGTACATTAACATGTGGTAGATGTGTCAAATGAACGAGTTAGATTAAAAGCAATTAAACGAATGAATGACTAAAGTTTCGGTTCATCTAATATGAGAAAGAGTAAGTACATCAACATGTGGTAGATGTGTAAATGAACGAGTTAGATTAAAAGCAATTAAACGAATGAATGACTAAAGTTTCGGTTCATCTAATATGAGAAAGAGTA
>JBCEWC010017216.1:0-12640 GCA_038996855.1 Solanum aculeatissimum
GCTTAATTGTGCTAACCCATATTCTTTTCTACATGTTCTAACCATGTAGGGGACGAGGGTGATTTCTACATTCTCCCCGATGACACTTGATTCTCTATTGAAGACTTGTTAGTGGTGAGCCCTATTGTTCAAGGGAAATAGCCACCACCTATCTACCTTCTTATTTCTATGTATTTACTTCCTTGACTTGAGGGTGAGCCTCAAAGCTTGTCGAGGCCCCGCTCATCTATATAGAGGCATGTGTGGACAAATCTTTACTCTTGTACGTTTTGGCTTGTATGTTGAACCTTGCTTATATATATATATATGATGTTATATTGGCATGTCTTATGATTATATTCTCATGTTATGATAATGGTTTGATGTTATGTATGATGTATGACTATGTGCTACATGCAAGCATGTCCATCTCTTTCCCGTATTGTCCCCATAGCTTGAGTCCCAAGTCCCTAAATCCCTAGAGTTTATATGCTACATGCTTTAGCTTCCGCGTTTCCGAACCGATGATGAGTGTAATTATGCTATGATGGCTTGATCGAGGGTCTTCGGGTCCTCTTTCGCCATATCACTTCTAGGCTCCCTATTCGGGTCGTGACATGGGGTCAAAATAAACATACCTGGGAACCTAAGAACCTCTCTTAGTCTCGATTTTTCCACCCTCCACAGGCCTGGTGGACTCCTCAACAGAAGAAGAAATCGGGAGGAACCCTCACCTCTAAGCAATTGGTATGTGTGCTCCTATTTGTCTTCCTCCTCCCCTCGAGCCAGGGCATTCTTTAGGTCCTCTTCCTTTGTCCGCTCTCCACCAATGCACTTTGCATCTATATCATCTGTGCGGCGCCTCTTCCCGAGGGAAGTCTGTGTGGGCTCCTCTAGAGCGAACAGATCTACAATTGGTGTTACAGCTAGCATGGTAGATATTAAGCCTAATGGATTAACCAATGTTGCAGCAATGTTAGCTCGAAGCTGTTGAATCTCCGTCTGCATAACCGACAAATCAATGGGAGTTGTTGTGCGGAGGCTCGTCTGGATCCACTCCTCAAATGCATCGATGCGGTCATCTACTGGTTCAAGTCCCTCTCTGATAGTGGTGACCATGAATGCCTGCATACGACTCTCCACCTTTGTAACAACTTGGCGGACCTAGGGCCTCAACTGTTGTAGTAACTAAGCCAAATGTGACTCAGCATACGAACCCACATCAGCAAACATAAGCAATGAATCAACCATGGGAAGGGATTGTCATGGACCTCCTCATGGTTGCCTCATGTATCTTCTCTATGATCAGTGCAGCCTAGTTGATAACATAGCCAACCAAGATATTGGCCACCAAAATGGCTCTCTCTAACATCAAGGTATTGTCTACAAGTGTAGGCCGAATCCTCGAGCGAATAACTGCCCACCAAAATTTAGTAGGGAAGCTGAGTAATTTGGATATTGTTGCTAGCCTACTCACCTACCTCATCAGACTAGGAGGTTGGACCACTATGGCCTTCGATTGGGCCTATCTTGTGGTAGCCCGAGTCTATCATCGCTCAACATTCGAATCTGGGTGGATGTTAAGCTCCTCGACTAAGTCACTCATCTCGAAAGCCTTTAAATCTGTAGGCTCGTCCCACAGGCGGTCCCCCATGGCGTTAATCTTATCCCTTCTCTTTCGGGAAGCCATAGTACCTACAAAGAACACAGTCAACAAACCTATTAGTCCAAAGTATTGAAAATTAAAAACAAAGATCAGAATAGGACTGGGCAAATAAGGGCCTACAAATGCCCTTTTATGAGTCGTAGAGTGATTTATAAGCCGTAAAGGGCTCTCGTGGATTCAGTGTTCAGAAATTTGAGTTATTAGAATTTTATCTATCGGGCTAGGTATGACTCATAGAAGAATGTACGAGTTATAGACTAAGTTGTAGATGGGATTCCACGTTAGGTTTCAAACAGGCAGAACTCTGTGGGACCTATCTATGAGTCGGGGAACAAACTATGACTTGTAGAAGGTCTTGTCTAGTGACATCCCAAAAATGTTTGGCTTCTGGAATTCCCTACGACGAATAAGTACGGATCGTCGATTAATCCATGGCCTGTAGAAATCCCGCATGGGAAGAACTTCCAGATTCCAAAATTTCCAAGTTCTTCACACGAGTTCCAAATGACCACTTTACATTTATTTAAATAGCATCAAAGCATGACCACTTTACATTTATTTAAATAGCATCAAACCAACACGCATACACACCTCACACCATTTAGAAAAAAATACCTATTCCCCCACATGCTTCATATTCAAAACAACCCTATTGATAGTGATTTATCATGCAATCATAACAGTACGACCCTAGTTCAACAATTTTAGCAATCATCAATAATTTCAAGTAACCACGTGACCTGTTTTCAATTAATTCGATTCATTTTGATGGCATACACATTATTTGAACATACAATTAGCTACCCAAATATTTTCCGATCACCTAGTTCAATTTTAATCTAGGTAATCAAATCAAATTCCTGAGTAATCGCTAAAGTTAGAACTAAACTAATCCAATTACATGGTATAAACTTCCCACCCCAAATCAACAATCAACTAAGATTCACATGTTACTCGATAATTTTAAGCATTAGGGATCAAAAACTTACCGAATTTGATATAGACTTGATTGAAATTGAAAAGGGCAGAAAAGAGAAGGCCAAAAAACCCTAGATTGTGGTTCACTAGAAAAGTAGTTAGAAAATATTGGAGGTGCCGAAGTTGGGGGTCGGACCGACATAGGGAAGGAGGGGTTAGGGTTAAATGTGGAAATTAAGAGCTGAAATGGGGTCAAATTAATTTTTACCCTGTATATATGCTTACCAAGTTGGGTTTAAAAATAACTGGGTCTAGCCTCACAAAACTCTTATTATGGGCCATGGAATATTCTACGACTCGTATATCGTGGTCTCGTGTGAGCCTGGAACCCTCATTGCAGACCTATAATCTACGATCCTTTGTATAAGTCGTGTTTTGAAACAGGACTCGTAAGAACGTTTTGTAGAATACCTTCGACACTTAGTTAGAGACTGGAAAACTTATCGGGGTCTATGAGCCCCATTCACGACCTGTATTTTAAACTATAGATCATAAAGTTAGCTCGTGAACTGGGGTGCACAATATTTTACTTACTAGAAAGTTCTATGAGTTGGTATTCGAGTCGTACAATAAAGTACAACACGTATAATGAATCATAGAATATCCTTTTCAGCCCAAAATAGCTGACTTGGTCTTACACCTACAAAAACTGCATAAACACACTGTTACCCTATATGTCACCAGTCCAAAGTCCACATATTACAACCAAATTTCAAAAAAATAAAATCTACCTAACAATCTAAGAACTAAAAATCAAATAAAACTACCCTATTACATCAAATAACTTGGGTTGCCTCCCAAGAAGAACCTGATTTATTATTGCGGCATGATGTGGACGTTTTGATTACTCAGACTTCATCAATCACCCACACTTCCAGATATAGCTCATCTGGACTCTTCGTTGATTAACAGACGTTGAAGATAACTTCTTCATCATTCAATCTGAACTTGAGTAGAAAAGATTTCATGTCCACTAGGGCTCTCCCAGCGCCTAGGAAAGGCCATCCCAAGATGATTGGGACTTTGAAGTTGACCTCACAGTCTAGGATTACAAAGTCTATGGGGAATATGAATTTGTTCACTTTGAAAAGGACGTGATATAGTATCCCCACAGGCTTCTTCACCGTGCAGTCAGCCATCAACAGTCTCATGTCAGTCGGGGTAGGGGCTATCAAACCAAGTTTCTTGAAGATCAAAAGGGGCATGAAATTTATGATGGCACCGATATCACATAATGCCCTATCGAAATTCACATCACCTATGGTGCAGGGAATGGTGAATGCTCCTGGGTCTTCTATTTCTACACCAAGGACCTAGTTAAAATTATACTTTAGTGTTGGAGCTCTTGTGAAAGCTCATACCTCATAGTACACTTCTTTATAACCAGATCCTTCATAAACTTCGCATACCCAGGCATCTTCTCCAATACCTCAATCAATGAGATATTTATAAAGAGTTGCTTCAACATAGAGAGAAAGTGTTTAAACTTACCTTTATCTTTTTCCTTTAATCTTTAAGGGAAGGGGGGAGGAGGACGAGGAATAGGTCTCAACTATTTTGGCACTGCGTTGCTTTCCTCATTCTCAACACGATCATCTCCAATCTCAGTCTTCCCATTCACAACACTCTTATCATGAACATCTTCATCATCCAATGGCATTAGAGGATCAATGGTTTGTTTCCCACTGCGAGTTGTGATTGTCATACACTGCCCTTCATTTTTGGGATTTTGCATTATGTTACTGGGTAACGTACCTTTCTAGTGTTGGTTTAAATGGGTGGATATCTGGCCAAACTGCTACACCAACTGCTTAATTTCTACAGAGTGAGACTCGATCATCCGATTAAAATTGGAGATGTCAGACTTCATCCCCTTTAGTGTCTCATCCTGTGCATCAGTTTTCTTTAACAACCGATCAAACATCTCCTCTATGTGGGAGGAACCAGCTCTAGAATCTTGATTGTGCAGTGGAATATATAGACCATTTTGAAGCCATCTCTGCGACCCCATTCAGCATATCTATCTAGTCCCCTATTCTTATCATAATAATCTCTTTTTTGTTATCTTTGAAGGCGCCATCTCTCCAAAAGTTCCGACCTTGGTTCCCTTGGCCCTAGTACCAATAGTCTGGATTGGACCCTTGGGTGTTAGTCCAGAAACCCACCATTTGAGCAGCCACAAAATAGGTGACCTCCTCATAATAAGGCTCCTCGTACATAAGAGCACGTGGAGGTTGATGAACTATAACATTTACTCATTCCAAATTATGCTTCATCAATAGCTCTAGATTAGTATTAATCCGTGCAAGTTCCTGCATCACTTCCTCACTAGCCTGTGTTTGTGCCAGAATGGTACTAACCAAGAATGAACTTCTCGTAGTAGACCTTTCCCTCATACCCCATGCACGGTGTGTCTTGACCACCCTCTCAAGTCTTTGAGCAACCTCCTAGAATGGATGATCTATAAATGAGCCCCCCATAATCGTATTAACAACTGCTTGGCCGTTTTCATCAAGGGCTTTATAGAAGATCTCAACTAGGGCTTCGTCAGCAATCTTGTGGTCAGGGACACGTCTCAGACACTTAGTAAACCTCTCCTACTTAGTACCAATCGAATCACCAGGTATCTGCTCGAAGTTGTTAATCTCAGAATTCAACTTTAGCTTCTTCAAGATAGGGAAGAACCTTTCCAAAAAGGTTGTCTGCAATTCTTCCCAACTGGTGATCGAACTTTATGAGCGCTCAGAAACCATAATGTTGCATTACTTGTAAGAGAAAGTTGGAAAACACGGAGCCCAATTGCATCCATGGATGAATTTTTGTTCCCCATCATGATTTTAAAGACAAACACAATGTTGCATAGATGGTTATGTGGATCCTCTAATGGTAGGCTCGTAAACAACCCACGATTCTGCACCATTTGGAGAAATCCACTTAAAATGATGAACTTTGTGTCATCCGGTAGTGGGGATAACAAAATAGCTCCCTTAACATCCATCGCCATAGGATCAAGCTGATATTGATTCCATTGATTAGCTGCAGCTTACAGACCCTGTGGTGGTGGAGGTGGATCATTAGCTCTATTGTTCGGGTTAAGTGTTGCATTCACCGCATCACCCGCAACATTTTTCGCATTATCCTGGGCCATTCTCCTTAGTGTTCTTTGGATCTCTGGATCAAATGGAGTCAAGGGATTGCCTTGGCTTTGAGTATTGTGCATACACTACATCTGCACACACAAAAAATAACAAAACGTAAAATTAGGAAAATAAGGAATAATCCCCCAAAATTACTTGAATTAACTAAGTCTAGCCATATTCTGTAGCAACGGAGTCAAAATTATTAATGTCACTCAAGTAACACCTTCTTTTTTAGGTAAAGCAATCATTATCAAGTGTAATTCACTTAACCAAGGTTAGGGTTGATCCCTCAGGGAATATGGTAGACTCAAAATTAATTCAATGTAAGTCGGGAGAGATTAACCTATTTGTCTCCCAAGAAAAGGGGGGTTTTGTAAAGTAAAATGAACTAAACTAAATGAATGCAGGTGATGAGAAATCAGTAGAAGAACTAACTAGGGTGATGTGTTCCCCATGAATCCCTAACTGGGTATTATCGAATAAATGTAACTTTTTCCAGTGTGTAGGTGTAGAATAGTAAGTTAGGTTCACCTAAACTTTTGATCCAAAAAATAGGTAAATTTTATCCTAGAACTTGATCCGTCTCTGTGATGTGGCATTACTAACCTTTACTTTTATCCCAGTATAACCTGCCCTTGATCTGGTTCGGTTGATTAGACAAGAACAACTCAATCAAATCCTGTTAATTACCTCTTTTCCTATTCATTACTTCCTTGATCCGGCAAGTAACACTAGGCGAGTTCTACATAAACATCTGTCAAAAAACAATAAAAGTGAAAAGGATTAGTTAATACAACCTAATACACCTTCCAAGACTTACAAAATATTTAATTTTACCTATTTAGTTCATCAGGGTTGTGGATTTAGCTATGCATGATCAGTATAAATGCAGAAATTATGAAGTAGAGAAACATAATTGAGCACTTACACAGATGAATTAAGAATATCAATCCAACTTTTCAATTAAAATCACAAGGTTGAATAAATAACTCATTAATATTTTTTCTCTCCGAATATGATAAATCCTAAGTGTATCCTCTAAAACCTTGTTCAAACTTCGTGACTACTGGAAACTTTTTAAAAAATAACCTAAAAACCTATTTATAATGTGTAAAATACAAAACCTAAATGGAATAGAAACATTATGTCGGTACCATCTACGGATAGATTCACGGCTCGTGCTTCACTTTACGGATCATACATCAGGATTTTGTGGATTAAAAATAAAATCTAGAGCATACTTTTACGAGACCTGTCCACGGGCTATGTAAGATTCTGCAACCCGTGAAAGGTTTTGTCTAATGACTTTTCAAAACTTCTTCACTTTCTAATCCTCAAGGCGCGAACGTACTCTATGACTCGTGGATCGTTCTACGACTCGTCTTCTTCCCTCGTAGAATTTACTTTAAAAATTCACCCTTCACCAGAATTTGACACAAGACCCCTTCTACGGCTCGTGAATCTTTCCACGACCTATAAAGGGTTCCGTGGATCATCAAATTTTATTGTTTCAGTCTACTTTGTCCAAAAATCATACCAACACTGAAATCCTGCAAAACAAACACAAATCAAACCTACTAATATCGCTTTGAGAATACAGAAAATTCTAAGTTTTAAATATCAATAGTGCTACATTTCGGTAGCACATCAGTGTTACATGATATCCTTACCTTATGAAATTGCCTTTTCGGTAGGTGTTATGTGATATTCTTATTTTATGGCATTGCATTTTCAGTAGGTTTTACAAGACCTAGTTGGATCCACTGGTGTAAGTCCATTTAGAGAAATAGTAATAACCTATGGTGACACATATTTAGGGATAATGAAAATCTATCACGGTCCTTTCAATGTTAAGTCAATCCCAAGAAGTACATAAAACATAAGCATAATCATAACATGCATAAGCTTTTAAATCATAATTTCATATTAGGAGCAGTTTATTAAAATCATATCATCATAAAAAGGGCTTCAAAACCTTGCATAATTTTCATAAAACTTTCATGGATTCATAACATATTTGGTATCCCTTAATAATTCATAACATTACTAAACATGCATACTTATCATGAGAATATATAATTTGAAACCATAATTTAAATTGTCCATAATGAGATTCAAAGACCAATAATATTTTCAGATAAGAAATTTTCCAAAATTCATCAACTCATGCCATTAAATGGCAATACATACTCATTTGAACATAATATTTATGATTTAGACTAAAATATAGCATTTGCGTAAACATTTAACTAGATTCATTTAAGAAATCATCAACCCAATATAGTAATGTAAAGGTTTGATAAAAATAAACTCATTTCATGCGTTGCAAATCAATAAATAACGATTTCTAACATGAATAATGCATATAATTAGGAATAGAAAGTACTCATAATAAAATAAACCTTGAAATTTAATGATTTAATTAGAAAGAATTTTGGACTCCATGGGTGGAAGGACTCATGGATGAAGAAACCCACATACCTTAGCAAAATAGAGAAGAAGGTTGAAGAAAATCTTGAATTGGGTGAAGAGCTTGGAAGAAATTGGAGTTTATTCTTCAACGGAGGATTTGGGTCTTCTTCCTTGAGAGAGAAATTTAAAATGAGTGAAGGGGAAGGTTATTATAGAATGAAAATAGGCTTAGGAGGGTGAATTTAGGTTAAATAGGTCAAAAACCCTTTTGGAAAAGTAAAAATATCATCAAGAGTAAAACCATTATTTTTTACAGTTTCTAATGTTTCTCATAGCCTTTTGGTGGTCATATTGACTATCGTCGAATTTGACAGCCTAAAAAAGCCTCGATAAAATAGTCATAACTTTTTATTCCAAACTCCGAATAAAGCAAAATTGAATTGTTTGAAAGATAATTCAAACACCTTTAATTTTACAGACAGTGAGTCACCTAATTCAATATATTCTAAGAGATATGGTCATTTAAAGTTGTTCCTTATACGAATTCATACCAAAACTTAGCCAATTGGAATCCTTTGGACTTGGCTCAATGTAAAAGATGTCTTATGACCCTAAACCATATGTAATACACTTTGTATACCTAATAATTGATCCCACCATATTAGAAGTCATCAAGTTGAGTCTATACGCATACGAGGAATGAGTCGAGTCTTAACTTAAGATCTAGTGTGTTACAAGTGTCAAAACTTTGTTGCCGAAATTTAATAGAACTTGACTTATAATTTTTTTATTAATAAATAATTAAAAAAAATAACTTGTTTATGTCGATAAAAGACCAAGCCATTTCAGTATCAGCTACGTGACCTCTTTCTCATTTTTTGCTTCTCCCTTTTTAGCTAACTATGTTCCCTTTTTTTTATTGTTTATAAACTCCACTTGTTTGTTCCTCCTTTTTCAAGTTCCGTCCACAACTTTTCATTCATATATAATATATTCTTCTTTTGATGTATCTCATATCCTTATTAGAAAATATATCAATTACGTTGAGAAATATACCATATACAATAAGGAATATACTACAGGTAATAATTGACTTGGCATACTAAATAATATAAGAAACTATTTGAATAACTTTGTTGATAATTTTATTGACAATAAGAGTTATAAAGAATAAATAGGCAAGAATCGAGTAAGATTTATGTGATGAACTGACTAAAGGAGGAATCACAAATGTTATCACTAGAAACATGAATAGGCACCAAACTCAACTCCCCAATATTCCAAGAATTTTTCATTCTTTTTTCTTGTTTGTTCTCTCTTTTTCTTTGAAGTTTGCTTTTCTTCTTCTGCATTTTCTCTCTTCTTCTTCTTCTTTTCTTTTTTTTCTTTTCTCGGACAACTTTTTTTTTTTTTTGCTTTTCTAGCTCAATCTTTTTTTTTTTGCTCTCTTTCTCTTCATCTGATCTCTTTTGTGTGTGTGTCTCTTTTATCTATATTATATTAAAAGCGTAAAGGCTCTTAGAAATGTTGTTTGAATTTTTTGCCCTTCATTAAAAGAGTTCTCTTTCGACAAAACCATCCTTTCACCAATAATATTATATCATTATATATTAAATACTGTCTATAATAAACATAATATAAAATAAATTGAGAAGACTTTCTTATTATAGCTAAATTCTTATAAGGAGAATCATTTTTCACCTAAAATAGATTTAATCTACAAAAAAAGTAAAAAAAAAAAAAACTTCCTAAATAATTGGCAAACAAAGTTTAGGAAAAGGTCCAAAAAAAAATAAAGAAGAAGACAAAACTGTCCACAAAAATAGGGAAACATTTTTTTAAAAATCATCCCAAAAAATAATTAGTTAAAAATAGGAAAAAAAAAACATAAGGAAAAAAACCTTACTCCCAAAATCCAAAAAAATCGGAATTTTTTTTCAAAAAAGACGTCCAAAAAATAGGCAAAAATAAAATGTAAGAAACACAAAACTTTACTCCCAATTTATTTTATAAAATAAGTTTATTTTGAAAAGACTTTTATTCATTAAATGATATCCTACTTAAAATAGAAAAGCACATGCATAAAAAGAATCTATTGTATATAGGCACAAAACAGTCCCAAAAATATAGGAAAACATGTTTTCAAAAAATTGTCCCAAGAAAATAGGAAAATATTTTTTCAAAATATTGTCCCAAAAACAAATTAGCTAAAACAAATAGGGAAAAAACATAAGGAAAAGAAAAACCTACTCCCAAAAAACAAAAAAGTCCCAAAAAAAATAGGAAAACAATTTAAAAAAAGATGTCAAAAAAATTGCCAAAAATATAGGCGAAAATAAAATATAAGAAACAAAAAACTTTACTCACAATTTATTTTATAAAATAAGTTTGTTTCAAAAGACTTATATTCATAATCAAAGAAATAATAATATGCTACTTAAAATAGAAAAGCACATATATAAAAAGAACCTATGTGCAAATACACCATAGAGTAAATTGATTTTTTTTTTGTACAAAAACATAAAGAATAATCATATTTATTATTCATCATCTTTTCCTTTTTTTCTCCTTTTTTTCTATTTGCAGTTTAATTTAAATTGATTCTTGGCAATATGTTCTAATCCGAAAAACTGATAATAAAAGATCAAAAGATGGGTTTTCTTTTCTTTTTTTTTTAGTTTCTTTAGAATATATTTTCATCATAAATCTTATTTCTTAATCATTAAAGTATAAGCACTTACCTTTTATATAAATTTGTATAAAAAATTATGCAATTTATGTTAGGACAAGGTATTCAAATTTTTCACATTAAAGATACATTGTACAGTTCTTATTTAAAGTAATTCTTGGAGTACAATATATTTTGATTCAAAAAGTTGATAGTAAAGGGTCAATAAGTAAAAGGTCAAAAAGGTGGTTTTTTGTTTGTTTTTCATTAGTTTCCTTGGAATATGTTCATCCTAAAATTTGTTGCTTAATTATCAAAGCATGAAAATTTATGAAATTTATGTTATGAAGAAGTGTTTAAATTTCTCACATTAAAGATACATTGTGCAATTTCTTTTTCTTCAATAAGTGTTTGATATTTGTATTAAAACTCGATTAAACTTGAATTCATAGTGAAAGGTCTCATATTAAGAGTTAATTAGTCCCTAACAAAGGTGACTCACTCCCCACGATGTGTGTTCATTATAGCTTCTTTTTTTTTAATTAAATTTTGGGTTGCAGGCCCATTTTATTAGAATGAACTTCAAAGTGCAATTACAAAGAGAGGCCAGAAGTGTAACGACCCGAAAATTTTTGAACTTCTTGATCCTTGGTCTGGTATAGTGTTGGACTGTTCATGGTTGAATTTTTGTAGCCATGGATTGAGTTTACGTGGTCGGATGCAAAGCGGGTTGTTTGATAGCATTGAGAGGTCATTTGGGCAGTGTACTTTGAAAGATCATAACTTTTGGTAAGGGATAAACTGTATGGGCTACTATATATGAAATTGAAGCTCTTTGAACTATATTCACAACGCAACTAGTTTAACTCAATTCGGAGTTTGTATGAGAAAGTTATGGCCAAAACAGTGAGACTGCACAGAATTGGAAGGACGCTGGAAAACGAGTTCTGAAAATGGGCTAAGGACAGGACGACGGACCGTGTTAAGGTCCACGGTCTGTGTGGGGGTTCGTGGGATGTTCCAGTGGACTCCTGATGGTCAGGACCCTGGCCATGGACTAAGGCAAGCCCCGCGGACTACCCCACGGTCTGTGAGACCCTACACGGGCCGTGAGAGGTCCCGTGAAGTGGGGCAGAATGTTGGCCAGTTTGTGGGGCTAGACTCTGGGCAGAGTATCACTCCACGGACCAGTACACAGTCCGTGTGCAACCATACGGTCCGTGAGTCCCTCCGTGAGGTGTTCCAGAAAGTCCTCCGAGAGTTCGAGCCGAAGACGAGTTTAAGTGTTGTCACACGGACAGGTACATGGTCCGTGTACCTATATATGGCCACCTGGGATCTTCCGTGTGGAACTATGTTTCAGGGGTTAGTCCGTTTCATTAATAGTTAATTCGTAATTTAATTAGATCCTATGCCCATTTTAGGCTTTCTAAGGTCCCCTAAACCCCCTAAACCTAATCCTAAACCCTTTTCATTCATTCTAACACTCTTCTATCCATTTTGAAATTCTCTCAATCCTCTTGACCTCCATTGATGAAAGCTTGAAGAAGTTTGGGGAAGATCATCCTTGTTGTGAAATTCTTCAATATGTGGGTTTGATTCATGGATTCCCTTTCATCCATGAAGACCCAAGAATCCTCCTCTTTAAATTGTGATGTTAAGTTTTATTTAAGGTTGGGTTCTTTAAATTTTTAAGTATTTAATAGATTGTGATTATGTGCTGTAGAAATTAGGTGATTTAAAGTTGATTTAAGCTTGAATTATATGAAGATTTAATGGTTTTGATAATGATCAAGT
>JBCEWC010017217.1:0-12639 GCA_038996855.1 Solanum aculeatissimum
AGACACAATTATCTCCCTTTCTCAACATGTCATATTCACAATATTCTCAATTTTAGGATTCACATGCTCTCAAAGCACACACATAGACAATTAAAACTCTCGCACTAGCATCATAATAAATATTTTTCACCTAGCACATGATACGATCCCATCCTATAGATTATAACATAAGAATATTCAATAACTCAGTCCCAATCTCAAAGAGGGATAGCCAAACCTACCTCAACGTCGAAACCACACTCGAGCACTTCTACCGAATGGACAAATCTTGAATCAACTCCCGAAATGATAATTCTCTATCAAAAATAAAATATACACATCACAAGGATTCCAATGACACCCATATTACTATATTTATTTTCGGCTAAGGAATCGGGTCAAAAAAATCACGTCGAACCCTCGAATTTAAATCTGAAAATTTCTTTCAAAATATATTTACCCATAATAAAATAAACTCGTACGTCAAATTTCAACTAAAACGGATCATTATTCAACCCCCAAATCAAGGTTTTATTTTAAGAATCCTAGGACTATATTTTCATAAATTGTACACGTTTCTACTCTAAAAATCTATTCACAATCTCATGAAAACTTAATAGAAAGGACGAAAATAATTACCTTGATGATTTATTTTTCTCTCTGCACGTGTTTTTTCTTTCCGCGTGTCGTCGTCGTTCTTTTCTGTTTTCTGTTTGTAATCGCAGCCCTTTTTACCATATATATAATTTATTTATTTATTTTTATTTTATTTTTTGAATTATTTTATTTTTCTTTTCACTTATTTATCTATTTATTTATTTTAAATTCCTTTTCTCCTTTTTCTTTTTTTCAAATCTATTATATATTAAAAATAATAAAATTCTATTAACCTATTTTTAATAAATATGGAATAATTAACATAGAATATTAACTAAATTATTATTTTAATACACCAACTAAATTAATTATCTAAAATTATTCCTTAACTAAATAGTAGTAATTACTGAACAATCCAAAATTTTCAATTTAAATTTACAAAAATGATCTTTTATATAAAAAAAAGTGTGAACTCATTCTCAAATGACCAACGGGTCATTACAGAGGAGTACTGAAAGTTGATTGTCAGATATCAAAATTTGTGTATCATGTAAGGTTTACTTTAATCTCCATTTATTTATTTCAATTTGTTTTTAGTTATTTTGTATATTTTAGGATAACATAACTCTAATGTTACTTTTGTTGAAATGTTTTTTCCCCTCGATTATGTCATAACTCATATGTGGGTTATTTTTCTATCCATTATATGCTATAATTGTGTGGCAGGATAAAAAATAGAAAGAATCTCACATCAATTATGGAAGGGCTTTTAGATTTTTTTGATATGATTTGAACAATCTTATCCCCTCAAGTTGGGGTTGAGTAAAATTGATGTTTATTTTGATATAATTCAACTAGTTTTTGTTGTTGTTGTCACTTCCAGATTTCATTCAGACATGCGATATGAAATCAGATTGATATGAAGTTGAAGTTTTACTTATAGAGATTTTTATGTTGTATTTTATCATAAATAAGAAAATCCTAAAAAAATTTGATACTATCAAATTTTTTTAAATAATTATATTTTTACTAAATGAGTAAATCAAGTTTATAAATAAGGTATCAACATTTTGTAAGAGACCACATTGATAAATCGTGTATCTTTATATTATAAATAAATATTTGCAGTTATAAACTGTCAGATAAACAAAAAAAATTCAAGGTATAAAATCAATAAAAGTAGTAACTAATTATTTGGTTGACGTGTATTTGTCACGTTTATCCCCCACATATAAATGCGAGATACGGTCGCGACCCACAGTTGCAGACCTCGAGAGGTGCCTAACACCTTCCCCTTGAGGTGACCTAAACCCTTACCCTCATCTTTGATAGTTTGACCTTAGCCTTAGACTTAGGTTAGAATGGTGTCCTAATGCACCTCAACTCATTAGGTGGCGACTCTTCAAAAATTTAAAAATCCCAAAGAGTCATTGTCACGACGTCGTCCAGGTACTCTTTTCTGTGAGAAAAAATGGGGCGCGACAAATAAATACATTAAATTAACTCAATTAGTCTTAACATTAAAAAAAATAAAACTTGAATTACATATCATTAATCATGTTAAATAATAAATGTGTATGTAAAATTTTAATTTGCACTAAATTAATTTGGTGTGCTTATCGAGAAGAATATAATTATTTACCTTTTTAACAACTAAAATTTTCTACTTTAAGTTTTGTGTGTTCGGTCACGCATTTTGTCAGACTAGGTGAGTGTTGCATAGGTTTTATAAAAGTAATCATTTTTTCTCCTTTTTCACATCTTTATTTATTTATTTTAATTCCAAAAGAGATTATATATAGTAGTCTCTACGAGGTAATAAATTAATTATATTACTTTTGCTCGATCAATTTATAAGTAGATGTTTGCAAATGTAGTGTATATATTTGAAGATCTTGTTTCTTCTATTAAGATTTATTGGTGTAGATGAATTATTTGTAGTAGTTCTTTAAATATAATTCACATTTTATTTTCTTCTTTGTTTACTTTTCAGGAGTAGTATTGAAAGTTGATTGTCAGATATCAAAATTTGTGTATCATGTAAGGTTTACTTTGATCTTCATTTATTTATTTTAATTTTTTTTTAGTTATTTTGTATATTTTAGGATAACATAACTATAATGTTACTTTTCTTGAAATGTTTTTAGCCCTCAATGATGTCATAACTCATATGTGAGTTATTTTTCTATCCATTGTATGCTATAATTGTGTGGCAGGATAATAAATAGAAAGAATCTCACATCAATTATCGAAAGATTTTTAGATTTCTTTGATATGATTTGAACAATCTTATCCCCTCGAGTTAGGGTTGAGTAAAATCGATGTTTATTTTGATATAATTCAACTAGTTTTTGTTGTTGTTGTCACTTTCAGATTTCATTCAGACATGCGCTATGAAATCAAATTGATATGAAGTTGAAGTTTTACTTATAGAAATTTTTATGTTGTATTTTATCATAAATAAGAAAATCCTAAAAAAAATTGATACTATCAAAAAATTTTAAATAACTATATTTTTACTAAATGAGTAAATCAAGTTTATAAAAAAGGTATCAACATTTTGTAAGAGACCACATTGATAAATCGTGTATCTTTATATATTTTTTATAATTAAATAAATATTTGCAGTTATAAACTTTCAGATAAACAAAAATATTTCAAGGTATAAAATCAATAAAAGTAGTAACTAGTTATTTTTTATATAATCATTTTATAATAGAAACATTGAAAATGGTGATTTCTTTCTAAAATATATAAACTTATGAATCGAGTTTTATATTAAAAAAATTACGATTTATGATTTCAAATTATATCTTTTGGAGAATTACAAATTTAAAATCATGATTCTAAATCACGTATTCAAAATGAATTTTTCTTTCCAAATTTATTACTCTATTTTTTTTAGATCCTAATACTTTGCTCTATTGTGTGATTTTAGGTCTCAAAACAATCATGTGTCTGCTAATCAGAATGAGGAGACTTTACAACCTTCTGCTTATCATGACTTTGCACAACCCAGGTACTCATTTTGAATTTAATGAATTTATTACTATTGTTAATTCATAACCTTAATTTTTTTAAAGCTTTTAGAAAAAACCTCGAGTAAAACCATCTTGAAAGTTATACAATTTTATTTTAAAATTGATATCTTATATGGTATAGAAAGTGAATAAAAGTAATTTCACAATTATGATATAATTAATTCAAAAGGGCCGATTTAAAAAATTTAAAAAATTTAAAAATTTAAACTGACGCTCCAAAAATGAAACATGACAAGTAAAGAAGAACAGAAAAAGTAGTAATCTACACTCAACTACTATGAATAATTAATGAATATTTTTTCATCTAATTTTATTTTTATTTTCTTTCCAGGCCTATGCTTAATCCTTTTGCTGAACCTTCATTTATTATGGGGCAGAACTTACCTCCGCCGCAGGTATTTTTCTTTTGAAATCTTATCAATTTTCTATCCAAAATTTGCTAAATAAGAAAACTTGAGAAGAGACAATTAAGAAAGAAAAAAAAAGGATCTTTAGTTTATTGATTTTATAGTTAATTGACGAAAAAGAAGTTAGAATTACACATCTTTATTGTCCTTTATTTAGTAAAAAGAATACTAATTCAAGATTGAGTTATGTATATTTATTGTTTTGATTGTTTGTCTAATATCAGAGATCAGATCACTCCTCCAATCAGTGCTCACAATTTTAAAGTACGATAATCAAATATTATAAAATCATATAAATGTTATTAAATATCTAAAATAATAAGTTCAAAAATCATTAATAACATAAATTAACATATTTAAAATCATAAATTCCACCAAGCAAATTGAAATGACAAAGTACCATAAAAGGTTTACTAAAAACTTACATTTTTTATATTAAATAAATGCAAACAAGCTACATGCAAGGAAGAATGCAAGAATCATCTCGTGGATCTTCTTTGCATTCAGGAGTATATATTGAATCCCTAATTTATATATATAGTTTAAAATATTAACTTATGATAAAAAAATAAAATTAAAAATAATAATCTTAATTTGAAAACATTTAGTTTATGTAATTGTTCAAAAACACATCGTACATATATATTTCTATTATTCTTACGTTGTTTTATGAAATTATTACAGGGTGAAGCCGTACCGAATAGACCCATGGAGAATCATCAATATCCAAATACTCCACTGAATATTGACCCACCGAGAAATCCACAGATAATGTAATCATATATTTTCACTACTCCATTATATATGTTATTTATTTTGTTGGTCTATTTGACATGTAGATACTTAGATTATATTTTATCTTTAATGTATTAAACTGTAAATTAATGATGCAGACCAAATTATAATAATCTCTATGATCCAAGATATGTTAAGAATGATCTGCCAGTGGATCCTTTTTTACGCCATCTGAAGGTGAATCCAAATTTTGGTAAGCAATACTAATTCATATTCCACTTTAATATATATATATATATATATATATATTCAATTTTTTGATTATTTTTTCTGTTTATTTTTCAGACAATAATGGAGGTAACAATTGAGGAGTAAACTCAGTTGGCTAGAGGGATCTAAGGATTCCTTTTGAAATGCAAAATAAGTGTCACCTTGTGATGCATTAGTTTAATTTCTGTTTTGTTAATTAGTTTAGTTTTTAATGTGTGTGAGGGTACTTGAGTAAACAGAACTTGTATGGTTGGTGACTTTTGGATATTTTTATTTCTGGTAACTTATGAATCTTTTAATTTAGATCTATCAATTCCAATAGAGCATATTAAAAATTTTATGAAAAAAATATTAAACCATACAATCTAAGTTATTTAAGTTATATTGCATATATTGAATGATAATTTAATATTTTATCTGTATATGAGCAAATATTAAAGCTAAATCTAACATTATCTAAAATCATAAGGTTACTTTTCAAGAACTACATTAGCAAAATGTTGAAATCTATATCTATATTGTATTTAATATATATAAGGAGGACAATTTGTATTAAGTTTAAGCTAAATGACAAGCTATTAAAATGTCACTTGGCAATTTAAGGATGATGTTTATACTATGTAATGATGTTTAATTTAAATTATTTAAATCTATCGCTAATTATATTGGATTTGAATGAGACAAATATATATTTTAAGTTTAAGAGTGTGTTAGGTATGAACGCAAATATTTTCTTGTAAAACAAGTTAGTTTCTCACGTATTTCTCATGTTTGGTTTGTGAGTTGAAATATTTTCTAGTATTTTGTTAGTGAATGAAAATACTTTTTAGAAAATAATTTTTATTTTTGGGTAGAGAATAGAAAATATTTTTAGGAAAATAGTTTCTGACATGAAAATCAACCCAGTAATTGATTCGTGACTTGACCCCAACATCTTATGCGGGATTTAACTTGACTTTTGATCTAGGATTTAATTTTCAAATTTAGACTTGATTCAGACTTTTGAATCAAAATTCAACCACACCCGACTCCAAACCTAACTTTCAAATAATTTAATTTTTTTAAAAATAATTTTTTAATTGTTTTTGGTGGAGGTGCGTGGTGAGGGGGCCATGGTTGGAGTGCGGTAGAAAAAATAATTTTTTTTAAAAAAAAAATTGTGTGTGTCGTGGTGGGGTAAAAAAATATTCAAAAATAAATTTAAAATATTTTCGAAAATAAAATTTTTAATTTTTTTTGTGTGTCGGGGGTGAGGGTGTAACACTTTGAAAATTTCTAAGCTAAAATCCGCATTGTTCTTCTTATGCATATGGGATCATACCAAGCGGTTCTAACTTTGCATAAAGGTGTTAAGGTCAAATTTATAGGGGGATAATAGATTTGAGATGAATTAAGGGCATAAGAATCCCTTCGCACAAAGTTGAGCCGAAACCTACTTACCGATTGAGTCTTGATATGAGATTCTATGAAGTTAGGCGATCAAATAACTTCTAAGTAGTGAATTTATGTTAAGATTTTTTTCCCTAAGTATTTAAAGTGTATTGAATGTGGCTTAAGGTCATAAGAGATCTCCAAAGTCAAGCCAAGTTCAAAAATATTTCTATCAGCTAAGTTTTGATTTGCGTTCATATAAATGTTAATTTCAAATGGTCATATCTATCAGCTAATGATTTAGGTGACCTATTACCTATCAAATTAAAGATTTTTGAGTCCTCTTTCTAATGCCACTGATTTTGTTTATTAAGAGTTTGGAGTAAAATGTTATGATCATTTTACTAAAGCATGTTTGAGCTGTGTAATTGGGCAAGCTGAGTGTCAATTCGACGATTCGACGAATGGTTCTGAAAACCCTCAAAAATTAATTTTAGGCGATCTAAAGGTTCCATTTGGCAGTTCGCCGAATGATTTCGCGATGGGACCTTTATGTAACAATCTATCTTAAAATGAGAAGTTTCATATCAGCAAAACACATGAGAGATGTTGGAGATATAAGTAAATAAACCTTACCTACAATTGACACATTTTAAAGTCGTTCGGGTCAAGACCCAAAGCGACAATATCGCTAATGGGATGGGATATTACATATGATATCTGAGTCACTCCTGTGTCAGCCTTGTCGATATAGATCAGAATTCAACTGAGTTTAGGTAAATCCCGGTGAGGCAGGGTAAACTTCAGTGTTGAGTCTAGGAAAATCTCATATGGTAGGGCAAACCTCAGTGAGGACGTTGAGTCCATAGAGGTGTTACCTACTAGTGACGCATTTTAAAGACCGTGTGGGCCAAGACCCAAAGTAAAGAATATCACTAGCGGGCTAGGTTGTTACACTTTAAACCGCCAATTCAGCCGATGAAACTCATTAAAAGGTCATTTTTTTCAATTTTATGATTTTATTATATTCCCAAAAGAATATTTTTGACCTTTTACCCTTAATTAACTTTTCTAAGACTATTTGATAGCCTAGGAATCTAATGGTAAAAATTATTTTGCAAAAGGAGTTAAAATGAGCTCATAATCACCATTTTTTTCATCAAGAATCAATGTCCAAGAAAACCCTAATTTCTCCAATTCGAAATTCAAATTTTGATGTTAAAATCATGAATTAATCAATAGAAATTGAAGATATTAGTTAGAAATACGTTACCCAAAAGCTTTGCCTTGAAATTCCTTGAAAATATTCCCAAAATCGAGCTTAGAAATGTTAAAAATGATAAATTTGATAAAAAAATCATAGATTTTTATTAAACACTATTTCAGGTCTCATAATACTCTACGAATGCGGAGAAGAGTCTGCAAACGCGGAGGTCAATCCAGTCCAAACCTCTGTGAATGCAGAGAAATATTCGTGACACGGAGTTATAGAAAATAAGTCTCTGCGAATTTGGAGATCAATTCTGCGAGCATGGAGCACAAATCTGGTACACTAGATTGTAGCCCAACAGTTATGCTAAAAACTCAAAATGAACCCTCGGGGTTCGTTCGGAACCCAACATGCACAATCCAGATGTGCAACCCTACCAGAATCGACGTTTCAGACTCAATGGAACCATCAGAATTTGAGTTTGAGGCCTCTTTGGCTTGGAACTCGATAGAATTCAAATAAACTAGTTAAAACTAAAAATACCCAAAAAGTCCTCAAGAACTCTAAAAATTACAACGAGATCATTTCTAACATTAGTTTTACCATGTGGAATTGCTGGAACTTCAGAATTTTGATTTAAGCTTCCGAACTCCAAATGTTCACCAAAATCAAACTATGGTCCAAATTCAACTAAAATGCAACTTTGGGTCCAAAATCTCCATTTTAACTTCAAATTCAGTTTTGTCAATTTTTCTAGACTAAATTCTGCATTTCTGAGTTAACGGGATCAACAAAATTGTATTCTGACACCCGAAACTCAAGATAACCTCAAAACTTAAAATTTTAAACTTTTAAAACCTCTTTCTTTAGCAAAACTCCAACTTTTTACAAAGTTTTCAAAATTCGACTTTTCAACTCATCCAAAAATGACTCAAAGCAACTTTCGGGAAGGACAAAATGATAATTTAGCTAAAAATACCAAAAATGACCTTCAGGGTCATTACAATTAGATACTCTTAATAGTGATTAATATTCATTAAATGATGTTGTGATGTTTTCTATGCATTTAATTATTGTAATTTGTACGATTGATATGTTGTTGTGACTGGTCTACAATCCCAAGACTATGAAATTCATAATCTTGAACTTGTCTTATCAAAGTGATGTCTTGAATAATGAAGGTTTGATGAAATATTGTTAATGAAGTGGAAAGTAATGATAAAGAATAATGAATAAAATATATTTGGATAGAGGGTCACGTTTAGGCGCGATATTATGAAATCGAATGCCATGTTCCAGCATGATATAATATGGGATTAAATGTCACGTTCTGACATGATATATTTGGATCGTGTGTCATGTTCTGATACGATAATTTTAAAGAAAATCATATTAAAATGACTTAATATACATAATCTCAAAGAATTTATTTTCCAAAAGAAGCATGGTGTGGAGGCTTGAGTCGTCATGTGTGTTCTTGACATTGTTGACTGATTATGTACTTATTTCATTGTGTTGTCACTTATATTTGTTACTTGTTGCTTACCATTTATTAAGTGTTATAGTTGATTTCCTGCTATTATTGTGTATATTGATTTCTATTTTGAGTCGACTGATGATACCTACTCAGTACATATTGCTTTGTACTGCCTCCTACTTGTATTTTTCTTTGTTTTGTTTTTGTGGAGTGCAACAAATATTTCATCGACTTTGATTCACCCATAGCTCTAGCCGATCTCCAGTACAACAGATTCCAGGGTGAGCTATTTTCCGTAGCTCATATTGGATTCTCTTGATCATGGAATAATGTCCTTAATTTTCGGACATAAACTATTTTATTTATTTATTTGTTGTTGCTACTCTTAGACTTAGTATTTGAGATTAGATGTCCTTGATATGATGACTTTCAAATTTTGAAAAAGGGCTATGTAATAGACTTAGTAATTTATGTATAAATTTGAGCTTTTGTATTACTGTTCATAAGTTGAACCACTGAATTTGTATCGTTGATTCTTGCACTTAGAAGGTTAGGTGTGAGTGTCACTCACGGTCCATTTTAAGTCATGACTACCTTATTAGACTTTAATTGTCGCGTTTCAAATTAAGAACAAAGTTTTTTTTTTTTCATAAAGACTTTGAATATGCAAAATTCGAACTAATGAAAATATTAAATATGTAATGATGATAAAATTAAACTATTTTGAATAGGTTAAGAGATATATTTGAATCTTTTCCTTAAAAAAAGATGAAAGAGATAATGCCAAAATTTAATCCACCGTCAAATCTTCCCCAACCATCCAATATTCCTATGTCCTATCTTGATTATATATTTCATTGTTTTCTTGTCGGACCATAATATATATTATGAAATACAGTCCAAATTATTTACCCACCTACTTTACCTTTTTTTTCTGATTTTAAGTATGATGTTAGCATCAATATTTTATGATACTTTTGATGATATATGATATTATAATAGAATTGTATAGGGCTGAATTTAATTTATTATAATATTTTATAGCATATAAATACTTTATTGATATCATATAGGATTTGATTTCTTTTTTTTTAAGAAATAAATAACAGAAAAATTATTAAAGTCACAATTTTATTTATTAAACTCTAAATTTTGATAGTATCTATACATTCTAATGATATTATTATTATTATTATTATTATTATTATATATATATATGAGATATTAAATGCATAAAAATAATTAAAAATATGAGATATGAAAATAAAAAATAACCTCTTATAAATAATTTCTCTTTTTTAATGATAAATATTATTTTCTTATTTTTTTAAATGTGAATAAAGGAGAATATTCTCTCAGTAGATTTTCAATATTATTTTTTAAAATGTGTACGTCACTTATCTTTCTTCTAGTATAATAATTTTTTTATCATTTAATTTGTCATTACTAAAAATTAATACTTTATATGATATCCTATTATTTCAATCCCAACGGACCTTTGCTTACACCAGTGAATTCTGAGGTTACACATGGTTTGTCTTTCTTGATTTTATGTCGCACTTTTTTATTTTGGTCCATCTAAAAAAAAATATCAATAATAATATTAATAATATATTTAGTGAAATCTCATAAGTGGAATCTGAAAAAGATAGAATGTATGCAGACTTTACCATTACCTCACAAGATAGAGAGGTTATTTCCTGGGAACCCTCGTCTCAAAAACTCATAAGCAAAATAAACTAGATATGAAAAGAAGGGAAAGGAAAAGAAAAAGAAACAGGAAGAACAACTAATAACGGAAAACACATGATAGTGTGTAAATACGATAAAAATCAACATATATATAATGAATATAAAAACACGACTAATCCTACTACCCTATTATACCCCAAGGCCAGACATCAACCTAATCCTACTAACTATTAACCTGCTACTCTAATTCGCGACTTCCATTCCTTTTTATCTAAGGTCATGTCCTCGGTGAGATCAAGTTTCGTCATATCTTGTTTGATCACTTCCCCCTTATACTTCTTCGGTCTACCTCTACTTCTCCGTGTAACTCCTAAATCCACCCTCTCGCACTTCGTAATAGGAGCATCAATACTTCATCTCTGCACATGTCCAAACCATCGCAGTCTCGCTTCCCTCATCTTATCAGCCACAGGGGCTACCTCTAGCTTCTCCCGAATTATCTCATTCCTAATCTTATCACTCCTGGTATGATCACATATCCATCTCAACATCCTCATCTTTGTGACTTGCATCTTCTGAATATGTGAGTTTTTTATTGGTCAACACTCCACCCCATATAACAAAGACGATTTAATACCTTTGAGTTTATGTGGTATCTTCTTATCAGACAATTCTCTAGAGGCAAGCCTCCATTTTGTCCATGTTGCCCCAATACGATGTGATATCATTTTACATTATTGAAAATAATTTAAGTTTAAAATTTTGCTTTTACACTTAGGGTGTGTTTGGTATGGAGGAAAATGTTTTCCATGAAAAATGTTTTCCTGAAAAATAAGTTGATTTCTAATTCATTTTCTCATGTTTAATATTTTTCGAAAAATGTTTTCCTCCATACCAAACACACTCTTAATAAAATAATTTACAACCATATAAATATCTAAAAATAATTTTAGATCATAATTTAAAAAAAAAAAAATATCATATCAAATCAAAGAATGTCACATAAAATCAAATCGAATATTATTTTATGGCTAAAGTTTTCTTCTTTGTAGTGCCACTTCCTGTTGCCCCATTATCTTTTGTCTTCTTTTTCTCCTTTTCTTGGAAATAACGGTCGCCAACTACTTCAATAGTTTTCTATTCTAATAATCGATGCAATGCACACCATAGTGATCAATTATTATATAATCAGCTCAATGGTGGAGCCACATGGTGGTCAGGGAATTGATCCAAAATATTTTAAATAAAAAATTATATTATTTTTATATAATAAAAATAATTTTTTATATATATATAATAGATATCGAACTTTCTTTGATTAGTTCATATATCTACTTCTTAAAATTTTGAAATCTCGAAAAATTTTGTATCCGTCACTGAATCTGCCGACGATAAAAATATTGAACTATTCTTGTGGTCAAGAGCCATTCAACGATGTCTTGCAATCATTACCAACAAAAAAACAAACAAGAAATAATTTTATAACATACATGCATGTCCACAACATAAAGTATGTAGTACTAATAATATTTTTGGTAAAAGGATAGGAATTCACCTAAATAATTCAAAATAAATATTAAATAGATTATATTGACCAATAAGATGATGCTGAGAAAATTAATTATACTATTATATTTATATATATATTATATAGATTCTGGCTATAAAATAGTGCAGGTTATCCACTTAGCTATATCTGATCAGTTTGGTCAGTTGGTAGTTGCCCATACTTTGCTTTTCCACCAGTTTATAGACAAGTGTTGTTTCTTGAAAAAGTTTTTGTTTGAGGCTGAGATTTATTTCAAAATAATTTTTTTTTTTATTATTATTATACCTATATTTATATCTATCTATCTATAG
>JBCEWC010017218.1:0-12639 GCA_038996855.1 Solanum aculeatissimum
TTTCACGGTCCGTCTCCCATGCCTTGGGCCATTTTCAGGGCCCCTTTCCAGTGTCTTTCGAATTTCAGGCAGTCTCACTCTTTGGTCCATAACTTTCTCATACGAACTTGTAATTGAGTGAAACCAGTTGCGTTGTGAATATAATTCAAAGAGTTTAAATATGATATGTAGTATCCAACATGGTTCTACCCATATCGAAAGTTACAGTTCTGTGAAGCTCACTGTCCAAATGACCTCTCTAGGCCCTAAAATAATCCGTTTTGCGTTCGACCACTTAAACTCAATCCGTTGCTACACAATTTCAACCATTACTAGTATAACGTCATACAATATCAACCATAAGGAGTTTCGGAAATTTTTGGGTCATTACAGAATGTACGCTTTAAGGCTAGTTTGGGGATCCTCGGGTTCCTATTCGCCATGTCACTCCTAGGCCCTAGGCTCAGGTCATGACAAAGATGGTATCAAAGCACTAGGTTTATAAATGATCCTCAGAGTCCAACATGTCACGTCGAGTAGAGTCCTACTCATGGGGCTGAAGTGCACCACTCCTATGAATGAGAGGCTTCAATGATGTTTAAGGAATTGTCTCACTTAATTATCCCTTATGTCATGCTATGAAATGTGTCTTGAAGTCTTCTAACTCTAATGATGTCCAGATACTCGACCTATTTCCATTCTTTCTTATCATATGACACCGACTAAATTGAAGGAGTTGAAGGATCAGTTGAAAGACTTGTAGGAGAAAGAATTTATTAGGCCAAATATTTCACCTTGGGGTGCTTCTATGTTGTTTGTAAGGAAGAAGGACGGGCCACTATGGATATGTATTGACTATCGATAATTGAATAAGGTAACAGTCAAGAATAAGTACATGTTGCCTAGAATCGATGATTTGTTTGATCAACTTCAAGGGGATACTTATTTCTCAAAGATAGATCTTCATTATGGCTATCATCAGTTAAAGGTAAGAGAGTGTGATATTTCCATGACAACCTTTCGAACTAAGTATGGATATTTTGAATTTGTGGTAATATCTTTTGATTTGACCAATGCTCCAGCTGTGTTTATGGATCTTATAAATCGAGTGTTCAAGCCCTTTCTTGATATCTTTGTGGTTGTCTTATTGATGATATTTTAATTTACTACTGAAGTGAGCAAGAACATGTGGGTCATTTGAGGTTGGTTCTTTAGACTTTGATGGAGAAGCAATTATTTGCCAAGTTTAGTAAATGTGAGTTTTCGTTGGGAAAGGATGTTTTTCTTGGTCATTTGGTGTCTCATGATGATATTAAAGTTGATCCCAAGAAGGCTGAGGTGGTAAAGAATTGGCCTAGACCATTGACACCTTTCGATATTTGAAGCTTTCTTGGGATAGTTGGCTACTACTGAAGGTTTGTTAAAGATTTCTAATCCATTGCATGTCCTTTGACTAAGTTGACGCAGAAGAAGGCTAAGTTTTTATGGACTGACAAGTGTGAGAAGTGTTTCCAGACTTTGAAGGATCGTCTTACATTGGCTCCTATTTTGACTCTACCAGATTGCTTAAATGGGTTTGTGGTGTATTGTGATGCTTCTCGGATTGGGTTGGGAAGTGTGGCTCATGTTGAGGAAGGAAAGAGGGATCTAGTGAGAGAGGTTCACAATTTTTCTAGGTTGGGTGTCTGACTAGCGGACTCTATTGATGGTGGTATTCATGTTCAAAATGGAGCCAAATATTTTGTGGTTGTGGATGTCAAGGCAAAGCAAGATTTAGACCTGTCTTTGGTTGAATTGAAGAAGTTGGTTGCTAAAATGAAGATTGGTGTTTTCTCCCAAGGGGGAGATGGTATGCTTCGGTATCTTGATCGATTGTGTATTCTCGATGGACTTGGAGAGGTAATCATGAGTGAAGCTCACAACTCTTATTATTCTATACATTTGGGATCCACCAAGATGTATCGGGACTTGAGAGAGGTATATTGGTGGCATGGTATGAAGAGGGACATATCCAAGTTCGTGTCTGAATGCCCTAGTTGTCAACAAGTGTAGGTGGAGAACCAAAGGCCCAGAGGTTTAACCCAAGACTTAGAGATTCCTACTTGGAAGTGGGAAGATGGAAATATGGACTTTGTTGTTGGTTTACCCCGTACCCGCAAGCAATTTGATTCTATAAGAGTTATTGTGGATTGGATGACTAAGTTGGCTCATTTCCTACTAGTCAAGATTACTTACAATGTCGAAGATTATGCTAATTTGTATATTTGAGAATTGGTGAGGTTGCATGGTGTTCCTATGTCTATAATATCAGAATGTGGTGCTCAATTTACTTCTTATTTTTGGAGGTCGCTCCAAAAGGGCCTTGGTACTAAAGTTAAGTAGAGTACCATTTTTCATCCTCAAACCGATGGCCAAGCCAAAAGGACAATTCAAACTTTAGAGGAGATGTTGAGGGCTTGTGGGTTGGAATTCAAAAGAAATTAGGATGATCACCTACCGCTCATTAAGTTTTCTTATAACAATAGTTTCCATGCTAGTATCGGGATGACACAGTTTAAGGTTTTATTTGGAAGAAAGTGTAGGTCCCCGGTTAGATGGTTTAAGTTGGGAGAGATGGCCTTGATTGGACCGAATTTGGTAATTGAGGCTATGGAGAAGGTGAAGTTAATTCGGGAGAGGTTGAAGATGGCTCAAAGTAGGCAAAAGTAGTATTCGGATGTTAGAAAGAGAGACCTTGAATTCCTTGTGGGTGATTGGGTGTTTGTGAAAGTCTCACCTTTGAAGGGTGTGATGTGTTTTGGCAAGAAGGGCAAGCTTAGCCCCCAGTAGGTGGGCCCTTTCGAGGTTGTTGAGCGGATTGGCAATGTGACTTATAGATTGGACTTACCTCCATACATGGTTTCTATTCACCTGGTCTTCCATGTATCTATGTTGAATAAATTTCTTAGTGATCCTAGCGCAATTTTGCCTTTGGAAGGAGTTGGTATTGAGAAAAAATTGACTTATGAAGAGGTGCCGGTTAAAATCTTGGATAGGAAAGTGAAGAGACTTCGCAATAAGAATGTGGCTTCGTTAAAAGCGCTTTAGAGAAATCAACATATGAAGAGCGCTACATAAGAAACGGAGTTAGACATGAAGAAGTAATATCTCCATCTTTTCCAATCTACTCAAGCCTAAGGTAATAGGTTCTTCTTATTCTAAATAGTCCTAATTCTTTCAATTCTTAGGTCTCATGACATGACAGGCATACATGTACACGAAAATGATTTAAAGATATTTTGAATGGCTTGGTAATGATTTGACATAAGTTTAAATGACTTATAATTTTCAAGAAATGGTCTATGCATTTTGTTTACTTGTTACGATGTTTCGAGTATAAATATAGCCTTTCAAGCCCTATTATAGCCCTATTAAGGACGAATGTTCCCAAGGGGGAGAAGATGTAATGACCCAGACTTTTGAGAAACTTATGTATACTTAACTCACAAGTTTCCAACTCTTCTTAAGTGATTTATGAATGTTTGGGTCTCACTTGAAAAGTCTTGATCAAAGGAACTTATTTGGATAAGTTTGCATGAAGATTTGTGGAAGTATTGAGTTCAAATGACCATATCTATTGGTAAGGAAAGAACTGGGTGAGCTATAACCTATCAAATTGAATCTTTTTGAGTTATATTTCCAACACACTTAGTTTTATTTAATTTGGAGTTCGGATGAAGAAGTTATGTCCTTTCTAGTAAGACTGCCTGTGCAGATATGTTTCTTAAAACTTTAACTAAGGCGTGGCACTACGGGACCCCATACGGGTCGTGAGCCACCAAATAGATCATGTAGGTGCCTCGTAGTCCTTAATATAAGTCTTGGTGAAGTGTTTTGTGAAGGTCTTGACCTATGGAATGGTTCTAAGGCATGGCACTACGGGACCCCATACGTTTGACGGATTATGATGCTGATCGTGTGAGCTAGCCATATTGGATTTTTGTCCAAAGGAGATGACACTAACCACTTCGCGGGTTGTGTGTCACCACACAGATCGTGAAATGGTTTGTCTAAGCGTCGGTGTGAAAAATTTCTACGTATGGAATCACCGTCTCACATGAACCGTTGGAAGAGTCAACTTTAAATAGTCATATCTCTTATCACAGAAAGAACTCTATGGTCTATAACCTATAAAATTGAAGCTCTTTGAGTTAGATTTCCAACACAACTGGTTTCACTCAATTATGAGTTTGAAGTAAAAAGTTATGCTTAATTTTGTAGAACCCGTCTGAGCTGGGACAGTGCGCTTTCACGAACTGTGAAAAGCTTCACGACCCGTGAAGCCGCTTGTGGTAAGTTCTGTATAAAATTATAAGGAGCATTTTATTAAGGTATTTTTGATAATTTGGCCCATTCCCAAGGTCTTTTATGACCTTTTCATCTATCCTAAGCCCCTCAAAAGACTTATACTCTTCAATTCTCTTCAACCTCAATACAACACTTAGAATTATATTCAAACTCTTTTAAGAATTCCTTCAAGACTCTTGTAAGGACTTGGATTGACAATCAAGGGAAGCCTCTCCTTCTTCACCAAATCTTTCTTGTTTCTTCTTGGCTAACAAAGCTATGTGGGAATTGATTCATGGCTCCTTTCAACCATGAAGACCCCAAATATCTTTTACTCCTTAATTTATGAAATTTATGCTTATTTTAATTATAGGTCTTTTGGATTATTGTTTATTTGATTAAATTGAGTTGTGGGCTATGTTTAATTGATGTTTTTAAAGAGAATTAATCGCCAACATCTTGAATTGCATGAACATTTTGAAGATTTGAATACGCATTATCCCTTGAAAGCTTGATTTAAGCATAGATCTAAATTATGATTTGAATTGGAATTTATTTATGGATTTTACTTAAATTTCATATTGTATTGTTAATTTAAGCTTGAATCTCTATTTCCCATGCATTCCTCTCATCACTTATGACATATGTAGAGGCATTGTTGGATATACTAGATTTAATTGTACACTCATATTATATGCTTGTTTGAGATTCTATGGCTATGTATTATGCTTTGACTGTGATTATGTTATGCTTGCGATGATTATGGAAGTCCTAAGCCCCCTCTTATCCCCATAGTGCATGAGTCATACTTACCCACCCCTTAGTTCTTATGTGCTATGTGTTATGTGAAGCCATACAATTCCCTACCCCTATGATATCCCTATAGCTTGAGTCCAAAGTCCCGTATCCCTTAGAATGATGTGCTTTACATGTTATTTATAGGTTTCCAAACTAAAGATGTGTGAATGTATGCTTTGAGGCTAGTTTGGGGGACCCTCGGGTTCCCATTTACCATGTCACTCCTAGTCCCTAGGCTTAGGTTGTGACAATAGGTCCCTCTTCCGTCTCAAAAATGACATGGTTTTGCAAAAGAATTGTTGGAAATGATCAAACTGTCCCTTATTAAAAACTACCATAATTGACTTATAGGGCCTCGATTACAGGCCGTAAGTTGCTCCACGGGCTGTAGGTCCCATCATCTGATTATATATCTGTAAGGACCCGGATTTTGGAAAACCATGCCGATGTGGTTTTCACTGATTTTGAACTCATTTTGAGTGGTTAATGATCACCATGAGTCTCCCTTATGTAGTCATGTTCAAGAGGATTGCATTGGTTAAGTTTTTCTTAAGAATGGTTAGAAGAGTCAAATGTAACTGGTCATATCTCTTAGCACAAGAAGAACTGGGTGGTCTATGACTTATCAAATTGAAGCTCTTTGAGTTAGCTTTCCAAAGCATATAGTTATACTTGATTTCATATTTGAATGAGGAAGTTATTCCCATTTTTGTAAAGGTCATCTGTACAGTGATTTTGTTGAGTTTTTGGCTAAGGCATGCTACCAGGAGACCCCCTACAGGTCGTGAAGTCTTGTATGTTCCATGTGGGGGTATTGTGGTCCTCAACACAGGCCGTGGTGAGGTGTTTCGTGAAGGTATTATTCTAAGGAATGGTTATATGGATAAGGTTAACGTTCTGAAACTCACGTCAACTAGACAAAAACCCCTACGGTCCATTTGGCACTTGATGGTTCATAAGGCTGCTAGTGAGAGCCAGCCATGTTGGAATTGTTTCCAAGGGAAGTCACACGGACCACTACATAAGTCGTGTGTAACCACACGGTTCGTGAGGTGGCCCGTAAGGGTGTTAGCGTGAAAATTTTCTAAGAATGGAATTACCGTCTTGAATCTTTGTCAGTGAAAAGTTTTCTAAGGATGGCTTCACGGATGGGTAAACGATCCGTGTGAGGGCTCACGGCCCGTGAAGCTTCCCTTTGAGCCCTAACAATATTTTTTTACACTCATTTCATTAATGTTTTATTTGTAATTTTGGTGATTTCCTAAGGACATTGTAGACTTTCTAAGCCCTCCTAAACATCTGAATTAGCCTATACACCTCTCTTCTCTCATTCAAATTCATTCAACACTTAGAATTTATTCAAACTCTCTCCTAAGAACTCCTCTCAAGTGATCTAGTGAAGGCTTAGCTTGGGAATTAAGGGAAGGCTCTCTTCTTCAATCAATTTCTCCTTCATTCTTCTTGATCATCAAAGGTACGTGGGAATTTATTCATGGATCCTTTCAACCATGAAACCCCAAATATTTTCTTCTCTTGATTTATGAAATTCAAGCTTACTTTAGTTATGGGTCCTCAAAATTATTGTTGATTTTATTAGATTGAAGTATGGGTTGTACTTATTTGATGATTTTAAAGTGATTTAAGTTCAGTTATTATAAATTAGATTAACATTTTGAAGGTTCAATTATGCATGTCCCTTGTAGCTTTAAATCTATGCATGGGTGATGTCAATTGAGTTTTAATTGTTGATTTAATTATAAATTTCATATGGGTTTTTCCTATTTTGTGTTTTAAATTATGAAATCTAATTGCCCATGCCCTTCTCATAATCATTCATGACATTTGCATTCATGAGCATTGATTTCTATGAAGTATTTGACATGGGTGAAGCCCAACCTTGATTATGATTATGATTTTTAATAAATGTTGATAAGACAAGCTTATGATCACAAATATGTGTATGTTTTGGCTCTGTGAGAAACTTCGAGTGTTTACACCAATATGTAGTGGTTTTGATGAGCTACTCCTATGCATGGATCTTGACATGAAATGGTGATTTGGCTTTTTAGTCCAAGTGTGACATGAATTGAAATATTTTTTCTTTTAAGCCTAAATATGCATTGCTATGATTTTTTTAAAGACATGTCCTCCTTTTGAAAAGCATGCATATATATATATGTATTCTCGTGAGATGTTGACCTAACACCGAATGGGATTGGAGTAGTAAATGAGTTATCCCCAAGGGTCTCACTTCTTTCTCTTAAACTACGTGCCAGCGTAGAGCCTCTTTTTGGGATGATTATGATATGACTTGAAAATCTGTTCAAAAAGACCGGATCATAAGGAAGGTGGCCATCACACCAAAAAGAGTAGGTCATAAGATGTGATGTGGGCTACCCTTGGAAAGTAGTCCACCTTCATTTTGATGTGAGGGCTTGACATTGAGAGTTCATGTATTAGCTCACATGGATTGTGATGTCGGTTATGGTCTCATCCTCAATATGTTAAGCATTATGGTGAGTCCTATCATCCAAGGACAAGCCAACTTCTATCTACCTACTTTCATTATGATGTTTACTTCTTTACTTTGAGGGTGAGCCAAGGATGTGTCTTGGCCCCAACCTATTTTAGACTAAAGGCATTGTTGGACATCTTATAGTCTTTCGTATGAGTTATACTATGTGTATCTTTTAGATATTATGCCTAAGTACTATGTATGGATGATATGAGGTGTTATGGAAAGCCCTAAGTCCTGTGATATCCCCATAGCTTGATTCCTCCTTATCCGTCCCTAGTATTATGTGTTATTTGCTATGTGAATCCATGTCAATCCCTATCCCTATGATATCCCTATAGCGTGAGTCATACTTACCCACCCAATAGAACTATGTGTTTAAATGTATATCTATGCGCTTCCAAATCGATGATGTGCGAATATATACTATGAGGCTTGTTTGGGAACTTTTGGGTTCCCATTCGACGTGTCATCCTAGGACCTAATCCTGGGTCGTGATAATATCTAAAGTCCTAACAAACCAATTTTGTTGGACCTAGAACCATGAGACATCAGACGGGTCATATGATCTTTCGTGGGTCGTCTGATAGCTCGTAGGTCACTTCTCTGAAATCTCCAATTTTCCTTCAAGTTTGGGGTTCCTCTCACGAAACCACATACCATCCGTAAGTCATCGTACGGTCCATAACTTGGTCTGTGAGTTATCCCACACTTGAAAACTATTCCCCTTCCTGAAGTCTCAGGTTCTACGGACTACGAACCGTATGTGCACTTACGGGTTGTAAGTCACCCCATAAACCAAACTTCAGGTTAGATTTTCTGACCAACTTTCCTACACCCAGGGCTTCTAAACTGGAAATCGTTACATTTACATACTGTACATTTCATCTACTGACGCTCTTTGGCGCTGCATCATTTTATGATGCAGATTTAGGTACCCATGATAGCAGACATTTAGTACGACAGCTTTCCAATAACAGTTGGTGAGTCCTCTTTACTTTTAGGGGGCTCTAGTGAGTTAGTCTAATTTATTATTTTATAGTTAGGTAGTCGTGAGTATTGTTGCGGTGCCTATCTTTAGTATGGTAGAGACTTCATGGACAGAGTTAGTAAGTCAGTCTAATCTATTCATTCAAATATTATAAGCATTATTATTATTTGTATCAAGAGATATTTTCAAACTTTGTATAAAGCATGATTGACATTCTTTGAGTTTTACTAAATGTTTTAAAGGTTCACCATATAAAGCTTTTGCATGCATGTTAAAGTCTTCAGATGAATGAGTCAGTCTGGCCAAGGATTCGCTTGGGGACCAGTAATGGTTTTTGAGTGTTGGCCACGTCTAGGGGGTAGGCTCGAGGCGTGACAATCGTGCATCAAACCAGCTTCAAATTAAAAAGTTATAACTATTTTACAGTAGACTATTCGAGCAGGAAATTAGGTCGCAAACCGAGTAGGGTCAAGGAAACTTTTAAGTCAAAACATTTGACATTTTAAGACTCCAAATATTTTATTTCTATTCTAAAGCAATGAAGAACTTAAGAGAGGGTTCCCATGAGGTCCTTGAGCGGTTTAGGTACATTTTAAATGATTTTTACCATTAAAGTTCACCCCATGCCTAGAAATGTGTGCTTTACAATTTGTAATTATTGTTTTCTCCTATTAGCTATGTTTGGACCTATTTTTGGAGGTAGAAAATTGGTGTTCTTGTTGATTATTATAGCTTTACAAATAGTTTGTTCATGTAATAATCTTGGGCTCTTTTATTATCATTTTTACAAAATTCTACAGACGTTTCATCACATTGAGGTTATATGGAAACTTTATCAATTTATGCTCAATTATGAACTATTTATGAGTGTGTATAAGATGCGTGTATATAGTGATTGTGAAGCTTAGGACGTAAAGAACAACTTTCATGAAGAAACTTTGGGTGTGCGGACGTTCGTTGAAGAGGTATGTTAAGGTTAAGATCTATTCCTCTTTTCAGCACGAAATCTAGAAAATTTCCAAAACATCAAATGCGATATTTTACTATTCTATTGCTAGAAAAACTTTATAAAAAGGCATTGGGATCGCAGCTGAATTATTTTCATGATAATATTAGGTTGATATTTCATTGTTTGATTAAACTGAACTTTCGATATCTATATATCAATTTATCGACTTTCCCAGACTATCTGTCTATGTGTTTGAGGTGTTACTCTTCTTTGCATGTTGTCACTAAAAGCAAAGGAAGATTTTGAAGAAAATTTAGTAGTCATAATCAGTCCTCCTTCCTTGCTAATACCATATTTGAAGAACTTAAAAAGTAACACATTGATTTCCAATAATCCCAAGTATAATGCTCCTGTTTAAACTACTAAGGCACTTGATTTTTTCTTTAATACTTTCTTTGAGTAATTAGCAATGAACCAAGTGTAAGCATTATGTGAAGCACGTTAAGCTCCTTATGAACATTTTTAGAGTTAAGACATCATTCTAAATGTTGAGTTAAATTTTTAAACTTATTTGAAAGACATATAATATTCCATGAGTTATGTGTATATGCTACAACGACGATTATGACGTTATGAGAATAAGAGTACCAATGAGCCAAGATTGGCTAAATTCTTGCTATGATATACTTTGTGCATTCAATATTCATATCATACATGATATTGTATGCATGGACTTCGAGCTATAATCGGAGGTAAGGGGCCTAACCAAATGACTATATATATGTATATTATACAGATGGTTGAGTGTTGGCCATGAAGGTTATTTGAGTTTTGGTTACAAGTGATATCACTATTACCCTTTTTACTACAATTATTTATGATTTTACTTTCTACCTTACATACCAATATATTTTTGTTTGTACTGATATCCCATTGCTTGCGGACGCTGATGTTGTTTCGTGCATCTAGGTTCAGGTAGGGATTTTGATCGACCCCTCCACTGGGATTCCATTTTAGTCGTGAGTTGGTAAGCTCCACCTCTTCTTTGAGCTTTCACAAGATGTCTACTTTTTGTTGCATAGTTAGGTAAGTCGGGGCCCTGTCCCAACAGTGCTAGTGTCACTTTTAGAGGCTATTGTGGACATAGTATTTTGGATGGTGGATTTTCGTGAAATGGTATGGTTAATAAGAGAATCATGTTTGTTTTGATTATTTCGTTAATTACATAGTATGATATGGTTTGTTTTCAAGGTATTGTAACCATGAAAATCCTCAATTTTTGAAACCACTAATTTGGTGGTATCCCATGGTTCTCTTTTTTTTTCCATTATACCCTTACTTAACTTTAAATAATTCTAATTTATTATTTATTCTTTATTAAACTTTACCTTAATATATCTCCTACCTTTGTATTACTCATTTTTCTCCGCATCAACTTTTGAAGCTTTTCTTCCTCCTTTTGTCTTTCCTCTCACGATTCAGTTTATTTTTTGAGGTTCATTTTTAAATAGTTTATACTTGTTTATTTTCTTGTGTTGTTTGTATGGATTGAAGATATATTAGTTTGCTTTTCTACTTGATTCGATGTATTTATTACAGAAAAGTTTTATCAAAAAATATTGATAAATTTAATATTTATGAAAATAAGGGTATTTTTGTAAATTTATCAATTATGATACAGTACCATACAATCAAATCAAACAACAAAATTATTATTAAACAATAGCAAACTATATAGTCTATCCAAACATTGTATTGCAGTGTATTGTACAATACCATACCATACAAGACCATACATTATGAAATCATGACAAACCACCATCCAGACAGAAGATAAGAGAAGTATTATTAATTGCAACTTTTTTTCAATATCAATATGATGAAAACTTATTTCTTAAAATGTTAGTCAAAGTTTACATAATTTGAAACTATGACAATTAAAATGGGTTGAAGGAGTAAATTTTATGTAATTAAAGGAAGACTTTTATCCATTTATGATATAAATCTATACTTAAGTGACCTCCAATGAAATTTACTCTCTTTTCTTTATAATCTTGATGAGTTGAATGAACAAATTGGGCTGAAAAGAGCCCAAATTATAATATTATAATTTGCAACTAGGAATAATTGTATTGAGTTTGAAGCACCGGAGAGTGACGCCAACATTGCTCCTCATACACATTTCTAGTACATAACTGTTATCTCTTTTTTCCTTTTATTATTCGAACTTTTTATGCTTTTCTTTTTTGTTTGTAAGCTAAGAAGTGTCAATTGGTGTGCTAGCTAGTAACCGTTTTGCTTGTGACTTATGTTTGTTTGTTTGTTACACTTTTAATAAAAAAAGATCACATACATAATACCACATTTAACTTTAATTATAATGGCATGAAGATCGTATGTTGTCACTTGCTTCTCTTTGCTTGTCCTCCTCTCACATGATTTATTCACCAGGAGTATGAATAAGACAATTAGTGTTTGTTAGAACCTATGACTTTATCACTGTTATTCTGCTATTAAATAATGAGTCATCCTTTTTGTATTTAGAGTTTATTTTCATTGTGAAATTTTTTTATATGAAATTGAATTAGTAAAACTTTAAAATAGGTATCGAGTATGGAATAATAAAAAAAGAGAGGTTGTAATTGGTTACTTGGTCAAAATTCTTTCTCCGGTAAAAACTAGAGAAAATTAGGTAAGTGATTATTAATAAATTTTGATTTTTGTTCTTTACAATATTTTACTAAGCAAATTTAATAATCAAAAGGTGCATTTTAAAAAAATATTATTTACTTGTGAATATATCACATATTTATTCTAATTATTAGTCAATCAACTATTTAATTATCCATGTAGTGTTATAAAAGCTAATATCAAAGAAAATAAGGAGAGGGAAAGGGAAAATTATTTTAAAAAGCAAAGATGGGTAAGTGGATTTTTTTCAATCTTTCCACCATATTTATTTCTATTTACATAAGTCTATTTATAGCCATCTTGGTATGATAGCCAAGTGTCACTCTTTGCTAAGTTGCTTTGGCTAAGAGTGACACATGGTATGTGGACAATTACATGCACCACCTCTTG
>JBCEWC010017219.1:0-12638 GCA_038996855.1 Solanum aculeatissimum
ATTATGGATGTGAAGAGCTCCACATTCATGACTAAAAGGTTGCAAACCTCTTTTTCATACTCAATTTATTTGTCACTTTTCCCGAACCAAAAGTTATTCTCAAAATAAGAGATTTCCTTTTCAACCGATGGAGTCGAACTACAAGCAGTCTGATTCCTAAGTCCAAGGATATGTAGGCGGGATCTATTTTGAAAACTCGGCTGTATTCCAAACTTTACTCTCAAATCTCTTCCCGAAGCATCTCAGCTTCTCAATAATTCGATGTTGAGATAGCTTTTGATTGTTTTTTCCAAAATCGTGCGTAAATCAAGCTTTTTGAACTACAAGTGGTCTGAATTCTCATATAACCTGAGATATGCAGGAAACTTGAAGCCAGAGTCCGACCATAACTTATCTAAATTCATACCAATCTTTCTTCTAAAGAGATGGAAGTGTGGTCGGTCAAAATTGGATTTGTCAAATTTCTTTACACAGGGTCTCTTTCATCGACCCTGTCCAAAGAAAGGGGCAGTTGTTGACAGTTCTTTTTTTGAAGAGCTTATTTTAGGGAAGATATTCTATTAGTATGTAAATTTCTTAGATCATGAGATTCATTTTCATTTAAATAAATTAATGTCAACAATTTTAGTCATTCCATTTTAAAACTGATTTGTATAATCTTTAGAAGGGAAAGTCTAATATACAAAAGAATTCTCTTATAGCAAACTTTACTATAATTATGGAGTGTAATTAAGAAAACTCTACCCATCGAGCATTATTATACTTAATGTGTTTGTCATTTGTGAAATTTTCTCATTTTAAATTTGGCTTTAAATTTTAATTTTGATCCTTGACTTTCATAGTGTACAAGTAGGCACTTTAACTATCCAATACTTCAGCAAGAAAATACTTTAACTTCAACACTTCAACAAGTATGCATAAGTAGGCACTTGTGCGATTTGAAAGTTAAAGTTTTTTTTTGTTTGTTAAAGTATTAGATAGTTAAATTGTCTACTTGTGCACTATGAAAGTTAAATGTTACGCTCCGGGAGGGTACCCTTGACATGACCAACACTCAGAAACTATTGCTAATCCCCAAGCGAACCACTTGACCTCATTGTCACATCATAGCGAAAGAAAGTACTCAAGAAAGACAATCAATTTAAATAAATACTAGGTCTCTTTCAATAATAAGTTTCCAATGAATAAGGATTGGAACATCAATAACAATCAATCAACTCTACTCAATGTCTATGAAGCCTCTATCCAACTCTAGAAGGTGTCAAGACAAGTCTCGGGCAACCTCGAATGAAAAAATAAAATACTAAACTCAAGATAGATAAAAGTATAAATGTGTATCCTCTGGAAGCAAGGGAGGACTCACCAATTCAGCAAACTACAATAGATTTTCAACGGTGCGCCTGTTGACAATCTCTAATACTTGTCACTACATCATAAAATGATGCAGTCCAAATGGATGTCAGTACATGTCTCTGCATCATAAAACAATGCAGTTCAAATGGACGTCAGTACATTGAATATACTGGTATGGAAAATGGCTGAAAAGGAAAGAACATAGTCAAATACTCAACTCAAAAGTCCACTCAACTCAATTCAGTAAACCATGCAAGTTTAAGAATAAAGTCATGCTTTGAAAATAACCTCAATAATATGTAACTCACACCAAATCATCAAATTTGAATAGTAAATAATGTTCCTAAAAGAAACTCTAGCATGCAACTCAGTCAAATCAATTATGTAAAATTAGGGAGCTTCTCTAACCTACATACTTTCCACCCCACCAAAATTGATAATGTACAATGAAGGAGACGTCGTTGACACGCCCACCTATTACTTTGTCAAGGTAAGGACGTCACTCTACCTCTTGGATCCATCATCCTTGTCCATCTTTTTGGGATAGGAGTTCCCAGAGTTAACTGCACAACTATGCTACGTTGACAACATATTTATGCAGTTTGAGTCACTCTTACTCTACCCAACTCGGTGTTCAATACTACTACCAAAATATACTCTTCAAAACTCATTTAAACTCATCTCAAACATCATCATCTTCCATCAATAAATATATTTTGAAAGATTATCTACATCGTCATCAAAATATTTACTCAAAATGTCATTTAAATTCAATGCTCAATTTCATAAAAAACTCATTAAAACATGCATCATCTCATCAAAACATTTTCCTCAAAATACAATCCTTTGAACTCAATAAAATACATATATAATATTAGTTTAAATTACTCTTTCATCAATGCAGAGAAAAATCATCATCTTTACTCAGAACATGCAAAACTTTGATTTGAAATAATACTTTGTTTAATGCATGAAAACCATCAATCTCAATTTGACATAATACATAAAATCAAATACAATCCTCAATTAGGATTCATGTGAATGAAGACATGAACATACATCTAAATCAAATACTCAACTCATGAATATCATTAATACATTTTTATGTATAAAGAACTCAATAGACAGATAAATAACTCAAGGATTCGATCCAAGAAACTCAAAAAAACTCAAAGTCAACTCAACTCGAATCAATGGACATGAAGGGGCACGTGGACGAACTCAATCAAACGTTGTGTTAGCCTTACATACCTGGAATATTGGAATTTTAAATTAGCTTGGAAGAACTCGCAAGATTCTTTGGAAACTCTAGCTTCTCTTCTCTTCTTCGCTCAAGGTCTCCTCTTAGTTTTTGGTAAAAGACTTTAGAATGGGTTTAAGAACCCTTTTTAAGTAAAAAAATGACCTATATTGGTCGTGGTTTAAGTTTAGGAAGGGTGAGAAAAAAGTTTGGAATGCTCCTCAAAAAATTGAGAAATTTTGCACTACGAAAAACAAAGTACGCGACGCGGACCTGTATACTCCATGTACAATTTTTGTCAAAAACTTTTCGATCGATTTTCTAATACTGTAAAAAATATTGGGATCACCATTAAGTGCAAATCCGCGACAAGTTCGCGACCTAGACCTATCGCGCACTTTTCTGGAATTGCGTTTTTGCATTGAAAAAATATCTTTTGGTCCGGTTGCTCTAAAATTCAACCAAGACCATTTTTCCATAAAATTTTTCATGCTAATCACGATTTCGACCTCGAATTTACCAAAAAAGTTTGGGAGATGGGTTACACAATCACTCTCTCATCTAGGGATATTTTGGTAATTTTATCGGGTGTAACATTAAAAGTCAAAGTTAAAATTTTAAAACCATGATCATGGTCTAATTTATGTAATATGTCGAACAAAAAAGTAAAATTTAATTTTTGTATCTGGTCATCATTTAAAAACATTATATTAATTTTAACTTTTATATATTCATAGTGTGTAAAAAAATTCAATACACTTTTAGGTTACGTAAAATATTTTCTACAAATAATCCTGCATAATAATTAAATCATAAGCTAAAAAAATAAAAAAGAAGTTATTTGTTACAATAACAACATATCCTTAAGTGGGGTCTTGGGAGAGTTGTGTACTCAGATATTGTCTCTAATAGACCTTCAACTCAAGTAAGATACATCAAAATCTATAAGAAAATATATTATCTCTTACAACAAATTATAATATATTATTGTAGGAAAACAAGAACAATACTATCTCTGTACATGAACAAGGGCAACATCGAAAATTGCAATAATCATAAGGGTATCAAGCTACTAAGCCACACTATAAAAATTTGAGAGAGGATCGTGAATATAAGGATAAGGAGGGGTGTGTGTATTACTGAGAACTAATAAAATGGAGAAGTATAGAGAGAGGAAGAAAGACCTATATATGATGTTCATCTATTTAGAGAGGCTTAAAACAAAGTCCCAAGAGAGGACTTGTGGAGATGCCTGGATGCTTGAGGCTTATCGATGACGTATATTAGGGTGATGAAGAATATGTTTATGATGGAGTCAAAATTTGAGTAAGAACAACAAAAGGATACTCGAAGCATTTTCTAGTCAAGATAGGGTTATATCAGGGATCAACTCTTAGTCCATTTTTATTTGCTTTGTTCATGAATGAATTGACATGTCGTATTTAATGTGAGGTGCTTTGGTGCATGTTATCCACTGATGATATAGTTATGATTGATAAGACTTATAGTGAAGTTGACACGAAATTAGAGATTTGAAGATAAAATTTGAAATCTAAAGGATTCAGATTGAGCAGTATCAAAATAGAATACTTAGAGTGCAAGTTCAATGATGCATTTGAATACCTATATCATACGAGGTAAGCGTGAAAGTGAGGCTTGATGCACATGTCATTTCTAAAAGAGTAAGTTTCAAGTATCTTAGATCTTTAATCTAAAAAAAGGGAGATTGATGATGATGTCACACATCATATTGGTGCAGAATGAATGAAATAGAGGCTCACTTTTGAAATTTTGTCTGATAAGAAGGTACACTTCAACTTAAAGGTAAGTTCTATAGAGTTATGTTAGATCAACATTGTTGTATGGGGCAGAGTATGAGCCAGTTACGAACTCTCATATTCAGAAGATGCAATAAGTTGCATAAGTGAGGATGTTAAGATGGATGTGGAGACTTAAGATGAGAGATAGGATTAAGAATGAAAATATTCGAGACAAGGTGGAGTGGCCTCTATGGTGGACAAGATGAGAAAAGCGAAGCTGAGATGGTTTGGATATGTAAAGAGGAGATATGCAAATTTCCTCAGTAAAGAGGTGCAAGGATTAGATATAGTTGGTATACGGAGATGTAGAGGAGGTGCGAGAGATTATATATAGTTAGTATGCAGAGATGTAGTGGTAGGTTGAAGAAGTATCAGAAAGAATTGAGACAAGACATGGTGCAACTTCAACTTACCGAAGACTTGACCTTAGATAATAAAGTTTGTAGGTCACATATTAGAGTAGCAAGTTAGTAGTTATTTGAACTTTTACTCGTTTTTCGATGGGTTTAGACTTGGTGGGAGCTTTGTGTTTGGTATAAGTCGTATATATTGTATTTTATCGCATTATTTCATTGTTACTGCTACTTTTCTTTGGATGCTCTGTACTGTCTCCTTATTAATTGACATGTTTTTCTCATTGTCATATTCCCTTCTTTGGTAAATATTTTGGTTTACTGTACTTGAGTCGGGGGATCTTTTGGAAATAATCTCTTTAACTCCTCAAGATAAAAATAAAGTTGAGTAAAGTTCACAAATACCCTTTTTAGGGGATGGTGTTGATAAAATACCCCCAATAAGGGTGGCTTTGCAAAAATGTCCCCAATTCCTTTAAAAAATTATTTTAAGACAAAATTGTCCCTCAACTATTTTATAAAATTAATTTATGCCTTATATGCAAGATCTTACACTGCTAAATGTAAGTTTAACTTATCAGAAATACTAAAACCCTTGACTTAGAGGCAACAACAAGAGTAACTTATGCCTCATGGGCAAGATGTTACACTATTGTGCTCAGTATAATTTCTAAGATACACTATAACTCTTATCTTTGAGACAATACATGCTTATGCTTGATGGGCAAGATCTTGCACCTTTGAATGTAACTATAACTTATTGAACATGTTATAACTCTTGCCTTTGAGTTATTTATTGAAAAAGACATTTATAAAAAAAAAATCCTAATTTAATTATGAATCTAACAAACAATTTGTACAAGTTTTAAAAAAATAACTTTGCATTATAGACAAGATCTTACACTGTTGAATGTAAGTATAACTTATCAAATACACTAAAACACTTGACTTAGAGGCAACAACAAGAGTAACTTATGCCCCATGGGCAAGATGTTGCACTATTGTGCTTATTATAAGTTCTGAGCTACGCTATAACTCTTGCCTTTGAGGCAATACCTACTTATGCCTCATGGGCAAGAAAGGAAAGGGCAGAAAAGTAATTTGGTCAACTTAAAATTGGAAAATGTCTATTTTTGTAACACTTTTCTTATTGGGGGTAAAAAATCAAGATCAGTCCATTTTTGGGGCACTCAGTGTAATTTTCTCAATAAAGTTTGCATACACTACACTCTCCAACTTGTGAAATTATACTATACTAAGTAAAAAGTAAATAATAGATTATACCAGCTATTTGGACAAAAATCCCCTAAAAGTTATTATTCCTATCTTATAAGCTATATGTTATATGAGTTAAATCAATTATTATCAGTATTTTTAAAATTATTTTTGGGACGAGTCTTGGGACAGAGCGTACTAAAAATGCTTGTGGCATAAATTGAAAACGTAGATCTATAGGGCGTAAGTCCTAGAATTTGGAGCGTAAACTCCATGCATAAAAACATAAGTCCGGGCGTAAAAATGCACTTTGGATATTAATTTTTATTTTTATTATTTTTAAAGTATTTTTTAATAAATCATATTTTTTTTATTATGGGTGTAATGATATTTATACATTATGCTATCATATTTTTCAGGTTGTACAATATTTTCTAAAATATATGAGAAAAATAAACAATTCTCATAAGTTTAGATAATCATGCCTTAAATTAATAGGATAGAGATTTTATACCATTATGTTCCTTAAACAACTTTTTTTTTAATCATTACGCTCATTCTTTTTATCCTTTCATTATTTGAAATATATAAACATTAATCAGTACAAATATTGATGGAAAAGATTAGTAAATATGGAAATGAATGATGATTTTATTTTAAAAATTATTTCAACTATTATCATTTTTTGTGATGTTATCTTTCTCAAATAATAATTATAATATTTTTTTTACATTATTGATGATTTATTTAAATTTATTAAAAAATTTACTTTTACTTATTTTCTTAATATTAAAATTATAAAATTTAGGATATACTATGACATTACACATGCCTCGGACTAACGCCTCAACCCATACTACCAAACATTGATTTTTATAAAAAAAAGTTAAATCTACTGCTATTTTAAAACTTTTTTCTTGAACACAAATTATTCCATTCAATACCCAAATCATTTACCACCAAATTTCCAGTTGAAAAAGTTGGTGTACTAGGAAGACTTAAATTTACTAGAAAAAAATTATTACAGAGGTAGAAGAAAACAGCATCAGCAGCCCACATGATATTGCTTAGCTGTGATATACAGAGGAGGAATGTCTCTGTCTTCCCATTTTACTTCAATTTTTATTTTTTTTCCTTTACTTCTCCAAAGGCTAACACTTCTTGAACCGGCCAGCCCCCACTTTCTACTTTTCTTTATTCTTTTTGGGGTTGAAAAAATAGTGAAGAAAATAATGTCATGAGTATGTTTTCATACTTTTAGGCTGGAAAAGATTGATTCTTGGTGCCACTAATACCATATCTCAAAATTCATCCATTTTGATATCTGACTAAGAAGGAAAAGATTGATTCTTGGTGAAGAAGGAAAAGAACAAATTTTGACTAAAGTTACCAAAGTTGTGGGCTTTTTGTTCTTTGTTCTGTTATACAAGTTGTTTTCATTTGAGTTCTTGGAGTTGGGGGTTTCTTAGTTTTCATTCATTGTTGAAAAATGGGTTCATCTGATAAATTATTTAACAGGCAGAGAAGTGTTCATCAGATCCTTGGAGGAGGTTTTGGTAAGTCCACCAAATTCAAATTCTTGATATGTCAGTGCTTTGTTTGATGAAGAATTTGGTTTATCTGGAATTTTGATTTTTACATGTTTATCATAAATGCAAATGAGTTCTGGATATGGGATTGATGAATTTCTTTTTTTGAAAATTGGTCAACTAAAGTGTTTATGATAAAAACTTGTTCTTGTGATTAAAGGGCTTTCTTGGTAATATTATGTGTTTGATCCAGTTGTAGTTTGTTTGAAACAGTAGCTGATGTTGTTCTATGGAGGCGAAAAGATGTGACAATGGGAATTCTCGTAGTAGCATTGTTTGCCTGGGTGGTCTTTGAGAGATCTGGTTATACACTTCTATCATTAGTCTCAAGTGTTTTCTTTCTGCTGTTCACCATTTTGTTTCTATGGGCTAAATCAGCTGCAATTCTTAACAGGTAAAGGAAAATCTTCTGGGAATGTTTTTATGATATGGTTTTTTATGTTAGTTGTCTGTGGTTTGATGAGAATAGCACAAAGTGAGTGAATGATCTCACATATCTCAGTTGTGATATACAATTTTGATGAGCTTTGTTTACTTCGTTTAATGTATGCAGTAGAATTGGTATAAGCATTTTAATCGAAAATATGGGGTTTCTCAAACTACTGCTATTTGGGTTAGAGTTTGATGTAGATCTAAAAGCATGCCAATCCCTATGAGAGGGGTGTAGTTCCTTCCATATTGACAGGTTATTATCCGGAAAGACAATTCAATGGATATTTGTTTGCTTCATATGGTGTTCTGCATCTGCTTTGTAGATACTTGACTACTTGAGTCCTTTTGCGCTGCCCTGGGGGGTGGGTAGAGGGGACGAGGTTCTATCGGAGGCTGAGACGCGAGTTATTTCCAAATGCTAAATGAAACAAAGCGCATTGGTCAAGTAGCATAAACATTTCTAGTAATGCTCAGTTGACCATCCTTGTTGTTTCATTTCTTGTTATATGTTGGTTATCCAGGACAACTTTTCTTGATATTTGTTAATCTGCTCATCAAATCAGCACTGTCTCTCTTCAAAGTGTGGAGATCAAACTAAATCTGTCAGCACATATATATCCTCTAATTACTTAGAATGCATCAAAATGATAAAATCTGTAAACAATGAGTATATCTAAAACAATTAAGAGGTTTTTTCCTGTCATCACAGCTTTTTGGATTTATCTCTTTTTCAGATGAAGAGTGTCCAGACTCAGGACCTACCTTTATTTTTCTACATTTTTCATCTCTTCCAAGAGCATAATAGTTGTCTCATAGACATTGTTATCATCTCCTCTCCTTTATTCTAAGAAGACATGGACGTATACCCCAACTCTCAAAGGGCACTGGGCACTGCAAGAGCAAATGTTTACACTCCTAAGTCATTTCTCATACACGTAGCACCGCTTATAATTTACAAGTCCCCTCATTGAAATCATCCTGTGTTAAGAACTAGAACCCTTCCCAAACATGCTACATTGTGAGAACTCAATTTTCTAACAGTTTCAAGGCCATTACTGGATAGTAGAACAGCTTTCTAGAGAAAAATCAGCTGATCATTCAATATTCTATTAGCTACTACAGATGTTGGTAATGTTGCTTGGACATGGACCTCTATTACTGATTTTTAATGGATAGATTGAAAACAAGCAAATAATACAACAAACAAAACATTTGCTGATTTCTTCCTATCAGTCCAAGCCTTGGTGGGTAAAGTTACCTGATACTTGTGTTGGTGGGAGGTAACAAGTATCCGTGGTAATAATCAAGGCGAGCACAAGCTAGCCCGTACACCAAGGGTTAAAAGACACAAAAAAAAAAGGATGGTAATGGAAAAATGTCTTGCTATAAAGCCATCTACTTGCTGATTCAATGAGATTAATCCTCAAGATCTCAACCACAAACTTGGTAGCATCGAGAGGTCTCCAAAGCATGATGTTTTGTAGACTTCTTCATAGTTAACTACTGTTATTTGAGACCTTTCCATGACATCCAGAAAGGTAGTTCATGATATTATTATCAACGTATCTAGTAACGAACCTTCTTGAATTATAGTCATTGTTTTTTTGTAATTGAACCTTGTCCAAAAAAATTGCAACAGACCAGCTCCCCCTCTGCCGCATTTGTATCTCTCTGAAGAAATGGTAAATGAAGCAGCTTGTTTCATCCGCAGTCACATCAACATGTTACTGTCTGTTTCTGAGGATATTGCCCTTGGTAAGGACACAAATATGTTTGTTAAGGTCTCCGGGGGGCTGCTGCTGGTATCTATCCTTGGTGGCTTGACCGATTTCCTAACATTGGGCTACACCAGTAAGTTACTCCCATTATTCCTAGTTCTGGGAAAAAGTGTTCTTGATGACAGAAACTCACTTTCAGATTCTTTATCTTTGCAGGCCTTGTGATTGTTCTTACAGTTCCCGCACTCTATGAGAAGTATGAAGACCAAGTTGATGCATATGTGTTAATGGCATACAGGAGGTTGTGGCAGTTGTATCATAAATTTGATGCAGTGTGTGTTGGCAAGGTTCCAAGATTAACTTTGGAAAAGAAGAAATTAAACTAAACCATTTTCTCTGTTTTGTGTTAAAAGTTTTTTCAACTTATTTTTTTCAAAAAAAAAAAAAAAGAAAAAAGGAGGCATTGGGTGTAAGGTTGTTTTGGGGTTTGTGGTTTCAATGACCTTTGTCATATATCTTCTTTTCTTTCCCTTTTTCCTCTTCCTCACCAGAAGTGATAGGAGAGCAAGTGCTCCGATGGGCACCAAGATAAGAGATTGTAATTTGCACATATTTTGTGTACATCTATGTATTGAATTGGAATCAAGACAAAAGTAGTTCTTGCGGAGAAGCCCTTGCTGCTTTTTTCCTCTTTAATGGACACGGAAGACTAATTTGGGATGGAAGCAGAGTAGGTCTTTTTTTTTTTTTTGGAAGCATAGTAGATCGATTGATTATGTACATACACTTTCTTGCAGAGCAAACTATTGTAAGGTCTTGACCAAGTTATAAGCTTGCAACATGGCTTGCCTACTAGATATGTATCATTGAACTACAGTAATAAATTATTCAGCAATTATTGTTTGCGCATACCACTATTATTGGCGATGCCTGAATGCTTCAGGAAAATGGTTCAAATATATAATTTCTTGCCTCAATTTAGAAGCTGCAAATCTTGAACAAGCAGCTAAGTAATTATCAGGGAAACCAACGTTTCAACTTTAACAAAAGCAATGTTGGTAGTTTAGAAAGTAAAATACACTGTAAAAGAAGAGATGGAGGAATAACAAGAACATAACTAGTGCTGGCTGCTTCTGAAAACATCACGCTTTTCCTGTTGCCAACCATACCCCTGTCCATCATGACTTGTATTACCAGAATAGCGTCTGCCTCCTATCTGGAGTTGTGACATGTGATGAGGTAAAGGCGGTGGTGGTGGGAGGGACATAGCTTGTGGCATCAGTATACCCTTGCTATCTCTGGTGTCCTTGGAATGACTACTGTGTCCACCTTCCAATCCTTTGTTGGCTGAAGGCGGAGGTGGCAGGTTTGAGGGCACTACACTGGCATTCCTTCCATAGTCTCCTTGGAAAAGTATGGCTCTTCCTTGAGAATCAGCAGCATTGACAAAACCATCTGGAGGAGGTAGAACTGCAGCGGACTCAAACGGCCCAGCCGGTTGCCCAATATTCCATGGACGAGGATAATTTTCTGGAAAATTCGCATTACCTGCAGCACCAGGTGAAAAACCAAGTAAAGACCCTTGTTTTGATCCCCTTTCAGGAGTTGAGTCTGGCCTAGGCATCTCAAATGAAGCAGCGCGATAAAATGGTTGGGGTCCATCAGGTGCAAACGGAGGATAACCAAATTGAGGAGCCAAACCTGGATTTGAACTCATAGGCACAACAAAGCCATGAGGTTGAGGCATGTCCTTTGGATATTCAGGAAAAGGGGAACTCCCCATAATCCCTTACTGCTTGTCTGGAATGTGACCTGGGCCTGGCCGCAATGAACCCTGTGCATCGCCTTGCTGAAGTAACTGGTTCTGCATGCCAGGCCTTTCAAAGCCTGGAGGAGGATTACTATCAGACTGTTGCTCTAGTGGATGGTTTTGGATTGAGCCAGTGAAAGGTGGCTTTTGTTGCATAAAAGGTCTAGGAGGCTGCTGGTCTCTAGTTAGAGAATTATGAGCTTTGTCTTCACGATCATGTACCTGGGAATCGGAACTAGGAGAAAATATGGACCTAGTTGGTGCTTGCAATGTAGTTTCAGGTGCTGTAGGTTTTTTAGCACTAGCAGATTCTGAAATGTAATCATCTTTTTCTGCAATTTTAACAACGAGATCACTGTGGTTCTCATGAATATGAGATTCAAATTCAGTCTTCTCCAGAAAGGATTTGAGACAATGGGGAGCTGCGCAGATGAAGACTCCTTCCAGCTTTTTAATTGTCTGAATCTTCTGAATGCGTTCCTCACAGCTGAATAAAACAAATGTAGTTTGGATTCCATATCATTAGATCAGTGAAACAAGTATGGAACAGGTAAAGCCAAAATAACCAATCTAGTTTACCCACAAACAATTTAAGTAGCAATACATTTGAATAAGGATGTGTGATGAGATTCCAAAATTTCCAGTCAAGAGTTAAAATCAACCATCTGCCATAACAAGGGCTGATGAAGCTCTTCATAGGAGCAATCTCTCTAACTTGGAAGAGAATTTCTAATAAAATGGTATTTCAAAAACTAGCCCAAGCTGATATAGGATTAGACTAAAAAGCTAAGATGTCAATGCCCTAGTCCACACAACAAAAAAGGAAAATTCAGGTCTAACAACGGAGTATGATACTGAAACACAACCTGACAAAATACCAACTTGAAATTCAGGCTTAAGTAGAACAGTCAAGACCTAAAACACACACCTTATAGTAACCCACATGCTGCCACCAGCAGCATATCCCCTATAAATCCCGATATTGTTTGCAATCCTTTTGACGTGCCATCTTTAAATGTGAGATGTCCAAAATAATATTTGATGCATAGTTGGTAATTTATATCCTAAAGAAATGACAATATTACTCTTAAAAGTAGAGAAACAGGAT
>JBCEWC010017220.1:0-12638 GCA_038996855.1 Solanum aculeatissimum
TTCGGCCACTTAAACTCAACCCGTGGCCACCAAAACTCATACATGGCTTGTAGTACATCATATAATGCCAACCATAATTATATTTCAAAAATTTTCGGGTTGTTACACACATGGTGCCAACATTGACACTTCTTTGTTTGACTTGGCGTGCCACATTATTCGTAATGAACATTCGTAAATTGGCAGAACATTCGTTAAATATTACGTTGGCAGAACATTCGTATTTTACAAGGTCTAAGGCCAAGAAAATTTCTACAAATTCATCGTCTCTTAATTGGACTACTAAAAGGACTCGTTCAAAAATGGACCCCAGTTTGATCAATACAGTTACTTCATCTGAATCTTTTCCTGTTGTATCTATTGTATCCAATCATGGTACTTCGATAGGAATTGAATCACAATTGGATGTCATTTCCCGTCTAGAGCAACGAATTTCTGAATTGAGTCTCATGGTGACATAATACCAAGCTTCTTTCCAGAACCTACCTCTTGATTTTCACCAAAAAAGTCCTATTATACCTTCGCTTATAACCTCAAATGAGTTCGATCAAAGAAACGTTTTTGCCACTTCTCAGCGGTCCAACTCAGGATGCTCCCTTCGTGTACACCTTTGCTCCTCCAAAGGTTCCAACTGTGACGCATCATACTCCACCAGTGTACACCTATGCTACGGCTCCACCTGTTGCCAAGGTTCCAGGATTTTACCATCAAGATGTTGATCATATATTGAAATCGAAAATGATCCAAAAATTATTAATATTGAAGCAATGGATAGGAAGATAAAATCTTAGAGGATTCTATGAGAGGCCTTAGTGGACTCAGTGGTAATCAAAGTGTGAGATATGAAGAGTTATGCACGTTTTCTTATGTTGAGTTACCACCTGGTTACAAGATTCTAAAGTTTGAAAAGTTTGATGGATCAGGAAATCCTTTCTTTCATCTGAAAGTCTATTGTGAAAGATTGATTGGTGTTGGAAGTAATGAAGGAATGAGAATCAAATTATTCAATCAAAATCTGACTGGAAGAGCTTTGGAATGGTACTCCAAGCAAGATTTGACTAAATGGCATACTTAGGATGATTTAGCTAATGCTTTTGTAGATCGTTACAAGTTTCATGTTGAGATAGCTCCTGACAGAATCTCCATTACAAAGCTGACGCAAATGTCAATTGAATGCTTCTGAGAATATGTCATACATTGGAGAGAAGAGCAATCCAGAGTACATCCACCAATGGAAGAAACAAAGATGATCACCTACTTCATTCAAGCTCAAGGCTCAGAATACTATGAACGGATGGTGACAATGGGTGGAAAGACATTTGATGAAGTCATCAAAGCTGGAGAAATGATTGAGGACGGCCTTAAGACCGGGAGAATAACAAGCTTGACATCATCGAGAGCCTTCCAAACTAGTTTATTTGGAAATGGAAAGAGGAAGGAGAAAGAAGTTATGGCTATGATAACTTGGATATCTACCTCATATAATCGAGTGCCACATCCACGTTATCCCATTTCACAATACCCCCGTCTACAATGCACAAGCAACATATCGTGTTCCACGACTAGTGCAAAACAATGCACCTCATCCTAATTATGAGAGAAAACCTCCTCGAGTCTTCACCCCATTGGCAGAATCATTGACTATTCTTTTCGGGAGGTTGAAGGAAGAAGGAGTACTCCACCCAATAGAAGCTAAGGTTGTGAATACTTCAGCTGATTGGTACGATCCAAATAAGCATTGCGCTTATCACTCAGGAGTTTTTGGGCATGATACTGAGAAGTGTATCACCCTTAAGCATAAGATTCAAGATTGGATTGATAACAAGGTAGTTGTGCTTACAGAAGCTCCAGCGAATGTGAAAAATAATCCACTTCCTGAGCACAAGGAGTAGTTCATGGCATAACTAGCTACAAACGAGAATGAAGTTTTCTACAAGTTGCTTTTGATATCTTTAAGTCTTGCATTTTAAGTTTAGTATTTCATTTCCCTGTAATCGTAGTTTATTGCTTTCTATCTTTTGTAATGGCATGTTATGGTTTTATTTCCGTTGTAATGTTCTTCCTTTGTAATGTGAACTACGTTCGACCTCATTTACCTAGTGGAATACGTTGGCAGCCTTCATTGGCTTCGATGGCATTATCTAAAAAATTTAATTTCTTTTTATGCTTGAAACTACGTTTGACCTGATTCCTGCCTCAACAGGATACATAGGTGCCACGCCGGCTCGGTCATATTTCTCGTAGGATTTTATTCCCCTTTATAATGGAAACTGGGGAAAATTTTGAGAGGATCTGAAAATTTCTTAGAAGAAGACTTTCTCCAACAAGTCAGAGTTAGAGATCATCAATAAAGTGGCAACTAGGGCAGATTTTTTGAGGTTTTGTCAAAAAATCAATCAAGAAATTTAAGACTTCTTCTGTGTTCTAAACTGGGGAAGAATTTTTGAGAACGACCCTAAAAAATTCTATCAAACCTACATTTCAAGACAAATTCAGCGTGCAAATCAGATGGAGACAAGTATCAAGATGGCAAGGCAAAGCCAACACAGATCGGTCTCTCAAAACTAAGTATTTTTCTTTGGATGCAGGAATTATAAAGTCACAAGGCATTGTTAGACCCACAGTGGTCTCGATAAGATTCAAATGACTTTTACTTTTACTCATTTCTTGAATTTATTCTCATTTCTCTTGTCATTCCTAATTTGTTTTTAAATTATGATTTACTATACATTTTCGTGATGTTACGGATGTGATAGCCTCGCACAATGGCCAAGATTACGAGATCTCATTCAGACCAATACAAGCTGAATAATTTTATCTTTCAACTTATGCTTTGTTATTGTCATCTATTTTGACATGTTAATTTTGTTGTTACTCAAATTTAAACTCCACAGGTATCGTTACTAGAATTGGAGGCAAATTTCAGAAGATCATCTCAAATTTTAAAAGAGTCCAACCAAATGTTCACAAGAAAAAGATATAAGTTAATCTTTCAAAGATATTATTACAAGGAGTTCCGGCACTAGGAGCTCAACTTGACAACCTATTCATTATTTTATTCTATCTTGACAAATTCAGCCATCGTTATTTTTTGCCTTTTGGTGGCAAATCTTATGTTCTCTGTAAATTTTATCTGTTTTTGAAAATATAGAGGTTAAATTATTATTGGAGAGTCACTGCCTTCAGTGTGACACGTTAAAATTATTGGAGTGTCACCGCCTTCAGTGTGACATGTTAAATTATTATTGGAGAGTCATTGCCTTCAGTGTGACACGTTACATTATTGGAGCGTCACTACCTTCAGTGTGACACGTTAATTATTATTGGATCGTCACCTCCTTCAGTGTGACACGTTAAATTATTGGAGAGTCACTTCCTTCAATGTGACACACTATATTATTTGGAGAGTCACTTCCTTCAACGTGATACGTTAATTATTATTGGATCATCGCTGCATTCAGTGTGACACGTTATATTATTGGAGCGTCACTTCCTTGAACGTGACACTTTATATTATTTGGAAAGTCACTTCCTTCAACGTGACACGTTAAATTATTATTATTATTATTATTGCATCATCACCTTCTTTAGTATGACACGTTAAAATCATTATTGGATTGTCACCTCCTTCAGTATGACACGATAATTATTATTAAATTGTCACCCCCTTTGGTGTGACACGTTAATATATTATTGGATCGTCATCTCCTTCAGAATGACACATTAAATCAGGTTCACACAAATTATATTCACATTTATGTTTTATTTGCTACTAACAAGTTTTATCTCAGTCGTTATCGAGAGCATTCGAAAAGATAAATTCTCAAACTAAACCACAGGTATGGACGTCATCAAATAGGACGCAAGACAACATGGAACTTAATCTTAGCAGCAAACTGGGACATAGTATGAAGAGGGGCGACAAACTCTTCAGACGCGAGCTGAGAAGCGACTCCCACCACAATCCAACCACACCCCTGTCAAAAGGAATATGGGCATTCTTTTTGAGTTCTTAAGTTTTTAGTTTTGCATTTAGGTGATTTCAGCCCTCACCGGAAGCAATCCTTTCCAATTTGAGTGACAATGTAGCAAGAGTTTTGAAATTATGTCCATGTAAGTTCTTAATTATGGGTGTGAAGTGCACCGCATTTATAGTTGAGAGGTTGCAAGCCTCTTTTTCATGATTCGATTTGTTAGTCACTCTTCCTGAACCAAAGGTTATCTCGGAATAAGAGATTTTCTTTTCAACCGATGAAGTCGAACTACAAACAACATGATTCCTAAGTCTAAGGATATGTAGGGGGGCTCAATGTTGAAAACTCGGCTGTATTCTAACCTTTTCTCTCAAATCTCATTCCCGAGCATCTTAATTTCTCCATAATTCGATATTGGGATAGCATTTGAATTTTTTTTAAATCGTGCGTAAAATCAAGCGTCTTGAACTACAAGTCGTCTGAATTCTCATGTAACCTGAGATATGTAGGAAACCCAAGACTAGGGTCCGGCCATAATTTCCCAGAATTCGTACAAAAGCCTTTCAAAAGATGAAGATGTGGTCGGCTAAAATTGGATTTGTCAAGTTTCTATGTCCACAATCTCTTTCATCATTATATCCAAAGAAATGGGCAGCTGTTGACATCCAATTTTTACCCTCCACAATACGAATTAGTTATTGAACTTTTAACTTTTAAACAATGTGAAATAATTAGCTTCCGAAAATAAATAAATAAATATTTTTAATGATTTTTGGGGTTTAAATGTTTTTTCTAATTATGCTTGTATGCTCTATATTATACATTTTAGTTTCAAATATTATGTATTTAAATTTTATGTCTCATTCAAATTTTCACAAGGTTCTCAATAAGAATTTTATTATTTTTTAGTTTAGTTGCTTTTAGGATTAAACCGGTTTCATGATTAAATTGATTATTTTTAAGTTGTTGATATTTAAGAGCTCCTTAATTAATTCGTATGAATTTCATCTCGTGGTCAATTTAATCAATTTATTCAAATTGATCACATTTTTTAAATGATCATGTTTGCAATTGAATTAACCATTTCTTAAATCTAATTCCCCTACCCTTTTTACTTCATTTTCCAGACCATTGTTGGTCCATTTATGGGACCAAACTTGGCCCAAGTTCCTAAACCGGCCCACTCCCTATCTTTTCAGCCCAAATATTACTCCAGCCCAATCTGAAATCCCCAATCCAACCCAAAATCTCGCCGACCCGGCCCACATCCCCCATGTGCCCCCTCTGCCCGTTCCTTTCTCTCACGCACGCAGCTCCCCTCACTCGCTCTTCGGCTTCCTCACAGCAAAGAACAAACCCAAATCTCTCACAGATTCTCCCTCGACAATCCCTCAACGTTCCTCTAACCGTTATCCCCTTATACGTGTCCCTCTCCTCTAACCTCGGTACAAATTTGTTGAAGGGAATCTGTGAGGTGTCTTCATCTCGTGTCGTTAATCGTCGTTTGCCTCGAATCAATGGTTGTGGTGCCTAACTCGTGGTTGATTCCTAACGTTCTGAGGATTCAAATTTTGAAATTTGAATTCAAAAGAACCCTAATCTGTTCCTCAATTTCAGTCTGGATTTTCCCATTCTAACCCCAAAAATCCCCTTAAATTTCATCCAATTTCAGTCCCAAAATTCTCGAAATTGACCCCGAACTCCCTTCCATTCGAATCCTAGCTCACCCCTATAAATTCCTCCTCTTTTTCCATTTTAAGGTGTGGATTCTTCACCTTCAAAAGGGACATTGAAATCTCCATCTCTTTTAGCCAATTTCCAGAAAGTTTCAGTCAATCTAAGGGCCCCTGAGGCCAGAAATTTTTTGAGTTCATCGGTCGTTCCTCCCACAAAAGCACATAGAAATTCTAAGGAAAAGCTCATCAACTTTGAAAGGGCACGAAGCTATATGTTTTTGATAACGAAGCTTCTTTTTTTGGTGTGAAAGCTCTTTCTAGCTCGTTAAAGTCTCAACTCGCTGCTCTCCAAAAGGTAACGGCTTCAACCTCGTTCTTCTTTACCTTGTTTGAATATCACTCTAAATTGCGTAAAAAGCATATATCTTTCATTTATTTTCTGTCCTGTTGGTGTTGTTGCTGTGACATTACAGATCATAACTTGTTAAGATGACGATTTCGGAGTGATGGATTCACGTGTTAGATGTAGAGGTATGGTTTGGAGTTCGCTTTCATGTTTTTGTTCAACCCCCGCTGTTCATGCTTGTTTTGTCGAGTTGTGACTGTTTTGATGCTATGATGTTGCTGATGATCGTTTAAAATAACTTTTCTGCATCATAGAGTCGTATTTAAGTTGTAAAGGCCCTGTTTCAATACTGGTTTCATGTTTATGTTCAACATCTGCCGCGTTTAGGCTATTTAAAATTTTTCCAGTTAGTAATACTTTAGCCTCGTCTTTCTTCTTCTCGTTTGAATGTCATACCTGGTGTTTGATTGTGAGATGTATTCTGAAGTTATATTGAGTCTTCATCTTTGTGTTTGTTTTATCTTAAACTAAACTTGTTATGCTGCGATGAATTGACGTTATAATGTTGTTGTCACGGGTCTTTGAAAGCATTTCCTGAAATTGCAAAGTCATTTTAAGTTTAAAGGAGTCTTTATTCAATGTTGACTTCATGTTTTTCTGTTAAAATGCTTGTTGTGTTTCAGTTGGCTTCACCATTTTTCCGGTCAGTGGTGCTTTAAAATGGTTTATTTCCATTGTTATGATGTTACTCTGTTGATTTTCCAACTGAAGGTCAAGCTTTCTTACTTCAAGTATGTGTTGTTGTGTTCATAGTGCTTTAAAGGCTGCTATAAACTAGAAAGACACAATTTTATCACCTCGTTTTACTTCTTCTCATGAACTGGTTGTTGTATAAGTAATATTACTGCCATGTTGTTAAATCATAGCCGTTTGTTTATGTGTTTTTCTCAATAAGATGTCATTTCGGTTTAAGTAAGTAAGGATTAGTTCTATCATGAATCTGCCTGGCTCCTTGTTGTCTTAGTTTCATCTCGTCTTCAGTTGCGTTATATTTGTTAAAGGTTTAGTTTAACTTCATTTCGTTTGATTTTAAAATGGGTTGTTTTCTTAGTTTTCATGCTCTAATAGTCTCATCTTTGACTCAAATTTAAATTTTTGATGAAATAATTTCAAATCTATGAGTTTGATATTTCCTTTTCCCATTTTATTTTAGTTCGTTGTTCCAGTTATGACCAGTCTTTCATGTCATTTTGAGACAACTTCTAACCTGTGTTTTCCTTAGATCACTGTTGAATGTAACCTGTTCATTAATGCTAATTTCTAACTCGTCATGCTCTGTTTTGATATTGGTTGATGTCTACTGGTTAAATATGTTGTTGTCCAGTGATTAATTGTTAGTTGTCAAATGCCTGGCCCTTCCTCTATTTTCCTTCAGGTTAATTCTTGTTTACTCACAAAGTTTTCATTTACATTAGCATCTAAAGTTTGTTGTTTTTTTCTGGTGTTGATTTTCTTCAACTTTTCCTTTACATTGGGTTATTCTACTTTGTTCTTTTGAGTGATTTCAGTTGGATAGGGCTCTGTATAACATGTTGCATTTAAGTCTCTTGGGATGTGTTTGTTTTCTTTATGATTATCTAATATTTGGAATAGTGGTATATGTAGTCATGGTATGATCATATCCCTCCGTTTCATTCCTCTGTTAATTTAACCTAGTCAGGTCCACTAGGAAATATATAGACAGCATATTGATATAGTCTTTCTTATTCTATGAATGTATGAGTTACATTTGCATTCAGGTAGTTACTCCCAGGTCACTTTATATCCTTTTCCTTTAGCATTTTTAGTGTTCAGTGGTTATATTCTATTGGATTTCACTCTCTCTTCATTCGGATAGATTATATTAATAATTTTTCATCCTTCGTTAATCTCTTGTTGATTCTAATTTTAATTCTTATCAAGGTTATTCTGTATGTTAGTTTTAATTCTTATTTTTTTCTTCTTTCTTTGCATGGCAATGATTTGGGTCCATATTGGACTCCCTCTTTGCATTTCGATGGGCCATGGAGGCCCAGTCTTTTTCTCTTCGTACCAGTCCATCCATTTCTTGGCTTTGGGGAGTGCCCTACAGGTTGTAGAAGCTAATATATCAAAGATATACGCTGAGTGTATACAGCGAAAAAATGGGCTAAAAGACCCAAAGATGACAGTAGCAACTTGGACTAAATTTGAAGGGTTAGGCAGGCTCAAACATTAGAATTAGGATAGGTGATTGATATTGGGCCTGCCCAGCCCAATAGTTTTAGTCTTTCTCTTTACTTTGTAGTTTGTAATATTTGTCTAACTCTAACTTTGATGTTAATTTTGTAGTTTTATTCGTTAATCTAATTAATTCTCCAAAGTCAACCATTTATGTTAGATTTTCTATGATTTTGTATTAAAAGTCACTTTCCAGAAAAGTTAGATTTTTTTTTTTAAAAAAAAATCTTTTAAAATGGTTCAAGTTTTGCTCTCTTTGAAATATTTATGAAATGTTTTCCCTTTTTAAAACTTAGTCATTTTAGTTGATTTTAAACTTTAGTAACTTAATTCAATCTTTCTAAGTTGTCAAATTAGTAAAATATTATTAGATTTTAAAATTTTTTAGGAGCTCTTTTTAAATTTGCCTTAGATTCTTTTTAAGTTAGTGCTTTCAAATTAAATGTTTTCAAAGTTAGTCAAAAAATGTTTTAATCGTCGATCGATCGCAGTTAAGCGACTATTTTTGAGTGATTAATTTCTTCTCAAAAATAGAAATTGAATTTTTACCGCGCATCTTTGAAAATTTTAAGATTTTTTGTTAGGTCTTAAAATTTATTTAGTTTTCTTAATTTTTTTTAAAAAATTAAGAGGCGAGTCATAATCAAATAATCAGAAGTGTGCTCTCTCTTTATAGCTAAAGCATCTAATTACTTCACAGGTATATGAACATATAACCTTCGACGGGGAGAGGCATACATCAGTTGCCACATTTCCAGGAATGCAGAAGCGAACCATCATCACATCTTCCTTGTCAAAAAGTTTTAGTGTGACTGGTAAGCATTCAATATCCTGCTTTCAATGCCTGCATGTTCCAGTCATTCCTACCTCTGTAAGTAGGTTGAGTTATAAATTCTCATTCATCTTCATGATTTTTCAGGTTGGAGGATTGGCTGGGCAATTTGCCCAGCTTGCTTTGCATCTGCAATCAATTGCATATTTTTTTTAAAAATCGATTCGACTTAAATTAATTATCGAATTGAATTGTCAAAAATAGTTATTTTTTCAACAATTAATACATACACTCTCTATGTTTAGTGGACAAAAAATATGTAATATACCAATTCAAAATTATTCAGGGGGTAATAGAAGCTTGCAAATTAAAGTCTTAAGTGGATTCTTGAGATTCATACAGCTTCAAGAGGGTGATTATGTATTTTCTCAAAATTATATGATACCTAAAACCATATATATTTTATATTAAAAGTTAACAGTTTTATAACTTAGAATATCAAATTAAACGTTCAACGTTTTTCGATCTAATTGAGTTTGATATACAATGGACTTATAGAACTGTAAATCTACTAAATTTTGAAAAGAAATAATCTAAATGCTTATCTGTCATCATTATTCATAATTTTATGCATGCATAAAGATGATGAAAAATAAATTTGAAAAGACTATATAAATTATTAAAAAGAAGTTAGCTAAACTGAGTAATTCAAAGTCATTAGTGAAAAAATGTAGTTAGTACTACTTTATAAGTCTCATAGGTTTTCCCTTGTTAAAATCACTTTGCCGTAGCTTATGTTATTACCTTTTAGTAACGACTAAAACTAAAACATTATCTCTATTTTCCTAATGGTACTATTTTAATGAACTATCAGTATATTAATGTTTAAATTTAATAAATACAAATTTGAAGAAAATAAGATTGTATAACAACTGCAAACAATTAGAATAGGAAATAATTCTTTTTCTTTTAAAAAGAAGAAGGTTAGGCAGTGCAGATTGAAAATTACAAGTTATGGGGCAGAGTACCTTGAAGTCTTCGTGAATTTATATGGATTTGCCTTACAACAACGTTGTCATCCCTAACCGTGCGCGACATATAATACTTCCATATAGAGTTGACATAAAATTTAATCCATATGCTCCCTTCTTTTGATTTTACTTTCACTTCTTTTAAAAAAATATGTACTAGAAGTTTATTTTGTTAAATTAATCTTACTTATTAATGGGAAAAAATAGTTTGATGTATAAACTATATCATGGCAACAGAGCTTGAGGAAGGATGTCACCTGATAAGTGTGACGTAGATAACTTATCCTAATGCAAACATTAATAGTTTTTTACAAGTTGAACATGTAGTCATACAAGGACAACTTTACATTGCTCCAACTTCCAAGGCACCTCTTCAAATTAACCTTATTGATTAAGCGTTAAAAACTTGAATTTGACTACTTGTATTTTATATAGTTATTTAATGATAAAGTTGGTACTATTAACAGAAAATAGTAATAAATTTTTCTTGATTAGTTAAAATGAATAAATAAAAATAAAAATTTATTTTTATATTTTTATTTTTATAGAACACGTAAATTAAAACGGAGGATGTAACTTGCCATACAACTTTTTAATATGAGAAAATCGAAGTTTAATGGATGATGAATGAGTTGGTAGGGCATTCTCACAATTCTTGTTTGTACTTTTGGTTTTAGGTTTGTAAAAGCCAATAAGAAGTCGAAAACAGTAGTGGGGACAAAGGATAAATCAATTGAGGCCTCGAATCTCGTTCGGAATGAATGCAAAACGGAAAAATTACTAAATGAAAGGAGGCACTATGTTACTTTTAGGGATAAAATAAATAAGGAATCAATATCCACTCATATTTATTTTATTTTATATTCGCTCTGTCTCATATTATATGAGTATCTATAAATATTTATCTCATATTATATGGGTATTTATTAAACTAGAATAAAATTAATTATTTTTTTTCTATTTTATCCCATCATTAATTGGTATATTAATAATTTTTTTAAACTTAATTTAATGTACATTGATATAAATGAAGAGTAAAATGATAAAACTTACTAGTATATTAATATAATTTTTTAATAATCTTATAAAATAGAAAATGTCCATATAATACCGGAAGCGTGAAGTAGATATTATTTATAATAAGTACGTTGAAGCAAGAGCCAACACGATTCTGCTAAGACCATCACTGTGCTAGCTGCATTGCTCCTTGAGATTTACCCACCTCCTTTTGCTAAGTTGATGTTCCCAAGATTCTACTAGTATTTTCTGTTCTCATCCTTTCTGTCACAAGTAGTGGATTTTCATCTTTGATTTGGATAAGGTTTTACCACTTCGATTGCCAAGGTTTGTCTCATCTTATAATTCGGCACGTCTCTGTGATCGAGAGCGCCTGCATGTTATTTATCAGGTAGTTAATAGAGTCGACAACGGCACTACGTAGTTAACACCTTTACTAGTTAAAAATGTCAAGTCAATTTCGTTCATGAATTTATGAGGACATGGAAGAGGAGTTGTTGCAAAGGCTATTCTTCGAAGTATTAAATGGGTGAACTAGATTAAATTTGGATGGATTAAAATAAATTACGTTAATAAATGAATAATTTATTAATTCGTTTAAAAATTATTTAAATTGAGATGGATTAAAAAATGGGTCATAATCATTAGTCACGTCAACCCCCCGCCAAGTTCTTTCTAATTTTTAATTGTTTTATTTTTTTATTTATAATTTTTTTAAATTCTAATAAGATTAATGTTTTTAATTATGATAATATGTAACATATCGAATAATAGAATTGCCTTCTTGAAATCTTTTGACAAGATTTTTCATGGATCAATTGGGCTACATATATCAACCTAATTCTTTTATGGGATTAAATGAGTTGAACTAATAAATTGCGGGTCAATAATCAATTCAAACTTATGCGATTTATGTTTTCATAGACTGATTTTACCACCTCTAACAGTATTTAGTTCCAATCCACAGGTTGTGTCACGACCCAACCTAGGCGCTAGATCTGTCATGAAGATTAAAATCCTTAGAGACTCCAACCAAATCTCTTAACATACATTGCATACATAAGGTAAATAAAGACATGAATTAAAAACATAGTGTGAGATAAGCTCTCAAATGATAGATGTTTAGATAAAAGAAAGACAAGGTCAACATCTGACTAAACGAGAAATACATGTCAAGAACATGTAACATGCCTCTATTAGTCTAGATGTGGCATAGGACAAGCCCTAACTCACCCAAACACAAGAATTAGAATCATGACAAAAGACATAAATCTCATATTGGATCACCCTCAAATTATAAGGACTCACCAATCAAGTAATCAACAATAACACATTGATCTAGTCACGAGTGGGAGGATGAGCGTCAGACCCTACATTATGATACAAAGTAGACAAAAAATATGTGTTAGTAGATGAAATGCACTAAGCGTGTGAGCAATGCAATATACAATATGTCATGATGTGCAATTCACCAAGTTAGAAACACATGATAAACATTTCATTTAAAACATGATAGTAAAACATGAACAAGGTTAATGCAATTTAAGAATCATAATAAAAACA
>JBCEWC010017221.1:0-12637 GCA_038996855.1 Solanum aculeatissimum
CTATTACAAAGCTTGTTCCTATTAGTTGGATCACATTTGTGAACTGGATTGTATGTTTTCACAATAAAATTATCTGTCCTGGAATCAAAGCTAGCAAATAGCAGTCAAGGATAACCAAATGTACACCTAACTCTTACCCTTCTTGCTTCATTAATGTACATTTCAATAGCAACATTTTCATTAACAACATATCTGGTAATAACAACTCTATTTCCTTAACACTTTCAAATACAAGACCCAATTCTCACACTATTTTCTGAGAAGTTGAATGAAATACAACTCTTTTCAATTTTTTTCTCCTCTTTGCTTTAACTCTCTGCTGAACCTCTCCTTCATCATCACTGAAACCATTTGAATCTGTTTCAAAACTGGCAGCTTCATCTGAGGGATAGTAAGGCTCATCACCAACTAGCCTACCTTCTACATTGTTTCTATTTTCACCTGTAGATTCATCATACCCAACATCTGTTCCTATTTTTCTATTCCTAACTTCACATGATCCAATGGAGCTCTTTCTCCCCTTCTCCTTCTCTTTCTTTTTATCTTTTTCTCTCTAAAAGTTCTTAGCTCTTCATCTACATCACTCCCATCATCTTATCCTCCATTTAATGATTCTATATCAGAATTTTGTTCAGAGAAAGGATTTACAAATTCAGAAGAAAGATGGACAGGTTCATCAGTTGGATCACTAGAAGGATGGGCAGATTCATCAGCTGGATCAGTAGAAGAATGATCAAGGGTAAAAACTGGACCATTAGAAAAATATACTGATTCAAGAGTTGGATTAATAGAAGAATGGTCAGGAGTAAGAGTTAGATCAATAAAAGGATGTATAGGATCAGGAGTTGGATTTGTAAACAGATGGTCAGAGGTAAGAGTTGAATCAGTAGAAGAAGGAATATTTGGAGCAGTAAAAGAGTGTAGAAGAGAAGAAGTATTGGAAGCAGCAGTGCTAGGGTTTAGGTTTGAAATATTTTCTTGGGCCTCATGGATTGGTTCTAAATCAGAATTAGGCACACTATTTTGAGATGGTCCCTCATATTCAATTACTTCACTTTTTCCTTCTCCATATTCCAATAAAGATGGAATCAAAACAGGATCTGCAACCAGATGACACATAAATGCCTCCAAAATATTCCCATTACTTAAACACTTGGAAATTAAATTAGTATCATAATTTGAGTTGGACTTACTCTTACTCAATTTGGTGCTCAATACTCCTCGCAAGACTCAACATGCTCATAAGACATCAACCCTATGGTTAACTCATTCATCTAGTCTTATTGGACATTCATCAACTCAATTCATCACATCAATTATCAACTCTTTGGTGCCCTAGCCTTTTTCTCCTTTGAAACCTTGCCCTAAGTTATGGAGGATGCATTTTAGCGTAAAAAGGATGTTCTGACATGTTTAGGGATTTGTTTAGGTATAAAAACGTTAAGTCTAGGTTTTAAATGGGTGGAAAAAGACTAAAATAACCTTTTAGAAAAGCTATCAAAAGTCTTCTACGGGCCCATCTACGGTCCGTAGAAAGTTCCACGACACGTAGGAACCCTTTCATAACTTTTTGGAAAAATTTTGAGGTTACTGGAACATTCTAACGAGACCAAACCACGACCCGTAGATACTTTACGATCCATAGATGGATCCGTGAAGTCTGGGGCTCAAAATTGAATTTTCAGAACTTTTTCCACGAGCGTAACATATGGCTCGTACTTTAATTCGCGACCCGTAATAGGATTTCGTAGATGAGCTTTGCTTTGACAGTTTGTCGTAAAACGACTATAGCTTTTGACTCCGAACTCTAAATGAGGTGAAACTAGTTGCGTTGAAAAATTAATTCAAAGGGCTTTGATTTGGTAGATTATGGAACACCTAATTCCTTGTGTGCTAAGAGTTATGATCATTTAAAATTGAAACTTACATATTCTAACACTAGAAACTCAATTTATAGGAAAGTTTTGAACTCGACTAAGTGCTATGAGTCTCTTATGACCCTAATACGCGTATGATGCTATCACTAATTCTTTATAGTCACCTTGTTCAATTGCTGATAATTAATACACATCCAAAGTGACCCATCCTTCTTCCTTACAAATAAAACAAGAGCACCCCATGGCGATATACTTGGCCTAATAAAGCGCTTCTCCAACAAGTCCTTCAATTGATCTTTCAACTCCTTTAATTCAGTTGATGCCATATGATAAAGAGAAATGGAAATAGGTTGGGCATCAGGAGGAAGATCTATGTCAAAGTCTATTTTTCTTTCGGGAGGAACACCAGACAAATCTTCAAAAAAGACATCTGAAAACTCATTAACCACAGGAATCGACTCAAGAGTAGGTGAATCTGACTTAACATCTCTAACGCTCACTATATGGTAGATGCAACCATTAGAAATCTTTCCTTAAACTTTGAGATATGAGATAAACCGATCTTTAAAAGCAGAGTCACTACCCACCCACTCAAGAATAGGCTCATTTGGAAACTGAAACTTCACCTTTAGGGTTCTATAATCTACAGAGGCATAAGAAACATGTAACCAATCTATCTCGAGAATGACATCAAAATTAACCATTTCAAGTTCTACAAGATCACATGGAAGGACTTTATGCAAGATTAAAATAGGACAACTCCGCTAGACTCCACAAGCTACAATAGACTCACCCACAGGATATAAACTAAGAATGGCTCCCTTAAGATTTAGGACTCATACCAAACTTAATAGCCAAAGAGTGACGAAAGATAAGTTTGCACCTGGATCAAGCAAAACAAATGCATCAAAATCAAAGACTTTAAACATATGAGTCACCACATTTGGAGCTCCTTCACCTCCTGCCTAGAATGCAAGGCATAAAATCTATTGTTGCGAGGAGCACCACCTTGCTAAGCCCTTGGTTGAACTTGACCACCCAGAACCATTTGGCCTTCACCCTTCTTTGGAACATTAATCAGAAATTTTATGGCCTATCTTGCCACACCCATAGCAAGCACCCGTATCTTTCAAGCATTTACCTGGGTGATTTTTCCCATACTTGTCACATCTAGGATGTATTGGCCCACCTTCACCTTGTGCCTTGAGGTGAGGCACTCTATCATTAGCAACCTTTAGGTTTGAACCTTGCCTTTGTTGGAAACGACCATTACCACCACCACGCCTAGAGTTAGAGAACCCACCATCATGACGGGCCCTCTTGGAATCCTACATTCCCCTCTCCTTAAGTTTCTCCCCTTCAACCTGTTCAGCATAGGTCATGAGCCTCGAAATATCCATCTCCCAAATAAGCATAGACATGGAACATTTCTTAACCAGCAAGTTTGAAATCCCTGAGATAAACTTATGCATTCTAGCATAGGGGTTAGACACTAGTATATGAGCATACTTGGAGAGTTTGATAAACTTGAGGGTGTATTCCCTCAAACTCATTCCACCCAGTTTAAGGTAGAAAAACTCCACCAATTTGGCCTCCTGAAGCTAAAGAAGGAGGAAACGATCTAGAAAAGCCAATTTGAACTCTTCCCAATCAATTTTGTCATCTCCCACTCTCTCAATAAACCATTGAGTGTACCACACTTGAGACACTCCCTTCAACTGATAAGCAACCAACTTAGTTTTTCTTCAAAAGACAACCCCATAATAGCAAACACCTTGTAGACCTCATTAATAAACTCATAGGCATCCTCATCAACTTTAGAACCACGGAACTCCAGAGGATTCATTTTGGCAAAATCCCTTACCCTAGCAGTTGGAATGGGCACATGAGGAAGAAGTGCAACTTGTCCAACATAGGCCCTAGGCCATCATAGTAATCACGGCCTAAAATTCAGCATTAGTAACTGGCTCTCCCATAGGCTCTTAGGGAGATTAGCCTTCATCAACAGGAGCCAGTCTAGGTTGAGGAGCTCTTCTTTGAGGCATCATTTATAAATTCATCAAAGAACATTTGTTAGATTTAGAAAACCTTAGGACACGTTCTATGGCACGACATGAATCATGAAGAAGTGAGACATTTCCTAAAACATCTTGTATCCACATACTTATAGATATGGTGCACTTCACATCCATGAATATGACTTTACTCAGCACGACATGTTGGACTCCAAGAACCATTTGAAAAGCTTAGGGCTCTGATACTAAGTTTGTCATGATCCAATCCTAGTGTCACAGACTTAGACTTCGAGTAAGACTTCTGTGCGGCACTTGATAACTTACTCACAAATCTTTCATGATCTTATAATCTCAAGTAAGACTTTTCAACTAGATCACTAAGGGAACATTAGATTGAAGAAGATAAGAGAGCTTTTTAGAAAGAAGACTAGTATTGCTTTATGAAAGATTACTTATAATTTCTTGATTGATTTGTACAAATGAGTGGCCCTCCTATTTATACTACTAACTAGGGGCTAAAGTGTAATTAATAATTACTCTACAAGTTCCTAAATATTCACACTTTAGTTCTTCCTCTAGAATATTCTACATATCTAGAGGATTCTAAGTGTTTTTTACACTTAACTACATTGTTCTAGACTTTTTTAAGTGTATGCAAGATTTTCTTCCAACATTCTAGAGTCTTGTAGGAGCTTCAAGTGTTATCCATAATGTTCTAGAGCCTTCAAAAACCTCTCCAAGGATCTAGTCTCTTCTCCTTGGCTCTAGATGCTTCTCTCTTTTTAATGGTCAAGTGGCGAGTCGTGACACTCCCCCCACCTGATGTTGTAACATCCTCGGCTTACTTCTACAACAAGAGCACCCAAACTCCATCTTCCAATTTCCATAAGTCTTCATGTCGTTCCCATGTGACCTTCCTCAAAGATTATCCCTTCTAGTGCACGAGGAACATTGTTGCGATTGGCTATCCCTATTTTTTCTTGGCTTCTTTCGACAATTTCTTCTTCTAGAGGGTGTGGAATATGACAATGGATTTTTATCCTTGAAACCTTCCACATGTTACAAGGGCGACAATTGAGCTAGTCCCTCTGATTTGGGCACCTTGACTAAGGGTACCATGCAGGAACCTCCTTGCTCCATGACCATGAGTTTTTAGAGGTAGGGGTCGATTATCAGGTGACACCTTTGGAAAAACTCCTGCCCAATAATTATATCGAAAAGATCTATTGAAGCGACATAAAAGTATATCTTACCATGTCACTTACCTAGTGTTATGTCGACTCCTTGAGCAACTTCGTATATAGAGGTCATTGGTACATTGACAATCCTAACTTGCACATTACTTGGGCCATGATTTAACCCCAAATTCATTGTCACAGACTTAGTCATAATGTTGGCGTCCGCGCTTGTGTCGACCATGGAACGAACGGGTCACCCATTGATCATGATGTCCACGTACTACGCACTGCACTCCTTTGGCTTCTCAAGTTGCTGTGTGATAGCTCCGCATAGCTCAATCATGCCTACCCGTGTTGTGCTCGATCCTTGCCCTAGTTCTTATTCTCTTGCCTTGTGCTCTTTTCGTTCCTGCAGTATGGCACCAAGGCTCTTTAATTTGGAGACTTTTTATTACTATGCATACCACCACATATGTAGCACTTAAACTCTTTTTCAGGTTGTGCCTTGCCCTCTTCGTTGCTTTGTCACCCGAACCTCCTGTTATCAAGCCTACAAGTGTCATGATGGTTGGGTTGTGGTTGCCAACCCTTGCCTTTGTCACTATCTCCCCCACCTTGATCATGACTACCTCTTGACTCCTCTTCTCGGTCTTTATCTCACCTGTCGTGTCAAGAGTCCATCAAAGCCTATACTTGTGTGATGGCCTTGTCAATGGTCCTACCTTGCCAACATTCTAATGTCCTAGCCCAATTTTGTAGCCCATCCATAAAGTGGAACATCATGTCCTTATCCATAAGGTTGGGTATCTGGAGCACGAAAGTAGTGAACGCCTTCACATAGGTCTTTATGCTACCCATCTACTTCAATTCCCTGAACTTTCACTTTGCCTCATAAATGACATTGTTCAGGAAAAAGGCCTTCTTGAACTACTTCCATGTGTTGATGGTGTATAACCCCTTCCCTATCTCCAACTCCTTTCATTTCCACCAGAACATGGTCATCTCCGTTAGAACAACATGACTGAGTTGATCTTCTTCTCATCACTCTTCACTTTGTTACACTTGAAGTAATTCTCCAAGTGCTAAAGGAAATTCTCCACTTCTTGCACATCACGAGCGCCCTTGAACACATGTGTCTTGGTAGCCTCCATCCTGGCCTCCCTTTCTTCGGTAATTACAGCACATCTCCCCTCTGCCATGCCTTCCTCAAGTTCCTTCATCTTGGCACTCGTGTCTTTCATGCTGGCGCTCATGGTCTCCATCCTGCTCAATGCCTCCATGAGCCGACACTCTAAGAAAGTGATTGTCTCCTTCATCTCAAACTCTGCAGCCTGACTTTCGCCCATCTCCATCCACATATTGTTATCCTCCTCAAAGGTGAACTCCTCCAGGGTCTTAAAATTGCCATCAAATTGGTTCAAGCATTTTCAAAAGCATCTCCACCGCTTGTCTGGCAGTATCCACTCTCGCTATCCACTCCATGTCGAGTGTGGTTCCTATGGGTTCCTCACACATTCCTTATTACTCACTTCAATTGTCGAGAATGAGTGGGATGTTATGGCCTTGCTTGGTGTCGGCTCAATCAGTAGCTCCCTGTTCCTCTTTGAGTTCTTTTTGCCCTTGCGTGATTTCTTGCCAACATCCAGTCTAACGGCGGTATTGGTGGCATCAAAGTCTCTTTCACTTTCCATACTTCCCTAACTATAACCTGACATTGATACCATGTTGTCACAGACTTAGATTTCAACTTCATGCGGCACTTGACAACTTTCTAATAAATCTTTCATGATCTTGTAAGCTCAAGTAAGCCTTTTCAACTAGATCGCTAAGGGAACGCTAGATTGAAGAAGACAAGAGAGCTTTTTAGAAAGAAGACGTGTATTGCTTTATGTAAGATTGCTTACAATTTCTTGATTAATTTGTACAAATGAGTGACCCTCCTATTTATACTACTAACTAGGGGCTAAAGTGTAATTAATAATTACTCTACAAGTTTGTAAATATTTACACTTTAATCTTTCCTCTAGAATATTCTACATATCTAGAGGATTCTAAGTGCTTATTACACTCAACTCCATTTTTCTAGACTTTTCCAAGTGTATGCAAGATTTTCCTCCAACATTCTAGAGTCTTCTAGGAGCTTCAAGTGTTATCCATAATGTTCTAGAGCCTTTCGGAAACCTCTCCAAGGCTTAGTTTCTTCTCCTGGGCACTAGATTCTTCCCTCTTTTTAATGGTCAAGTGGCAGGTCCTGACACTATGGCCTAGTAATAATACAATGAATGAGATTCCCAATGGAATCTCAAACTAACCCTTAACATTCAATCAAGCATTAAAGGTAAAGCAAAGATAATTACATAAGCGGAAGCATATACATAACATGGGCCATAACATTAGGATATATATCATAATGATGGAATACAAGTATGAAACTGAAGTACATACATGTGTCCATAATATGTCTCTAGACCATAACATAAGATGGGGGCTCAGACAGACCCTGACTCACCTTGAATATAAAGGAAGACTATCTTTAATACAAATAAAACATGATAGATAAGGTAGTAGGCTCTATCCTCGAAGCTGGAGAACTCACCCAATCAGGATCGTGGAAATATCTGGATCTAGCCACGAGGATGAACATGGTATCACCTGCTCCTGCATTGTGATATAATGCAAGCATAGAGTATGCATTAGTACTTTGGAATGTACTAAGTATGTAGATATGCAATGTAAATGAACATGATAAAAGTTGCATTAAGTGTTAGATGACAAGGTACATAGAAGAGAAATATATAAAAAGGAATACCATATCAAGATACCTTAAACCATGATGCATGAATGTCATAGTACATAAACATAAGCGGGGATGGGACCTCAACTGACATGTAAGACCATGCAAGTTATTACATGAAATCCCAGTATTGCCTCTACACCAAAGAAAGAGTAGCCTACTTGACAAAGGTAGTCTATACCATTGTTGATGGGTCTCATTACATAATCATACATATTAGGTAACATGATCCTACGGTGGCACGTAGTTATGAGAAAGGTAGGCTTTATATAAGGACCCCTTGGGTCGAGCCCCTACCTCCAATCTCATTCGGTGCTAAGTCATCATTCCACGGGAATACATATACATATATATGCTTGTAATAGGTTATCCCACCCCATTTTTCCACAAAAAGGGGAACCTAGACGACGTTGTGGCATAACTCTTTTGGGATTTCAAATTGAAGAGTATCCACCTAATGATTTGAGGTGCATTAGGACATCATTCTAATCCTAAAACTAAGTCTAAAGGTCAAAGCTACTAGAAATCGGGTAAGGGTTTAAGTTACCTCGAAGGAAAGGTGTTAGGCATCCCTCGAGGTCCGCATATGTGATTTTCGACCGTATCTCGCATTTTTATGTGGGGCTTAACAAATAGAGTCTCTTATTTCTTATAAGAAAATTATCCTAAAATGCCTAAGTGATAAAATAAAACAGAATTAAAATGAATAGAAAATAAATTAGACAAGTAAATAATTAAACTACCCCAAATAGTTAAAAATAAAGAAAAGAGAAAAATTATTAAATCGGTGAATTATACCACTCGAATCAGTTTACTTGGCTTTTATTTTGGAAGAAAAGATTTTGTCTTTAGCTCACATGACTTATTTAAGTCGAAGGACAAAACCAAGATTTGTCCTATTAAGTGCAAGTTTAGATCATACTTTTCGAGGGTCCTAAATACTCCTACCCCTCTTAAGTTGATTTATACTTAAAGGCATACTAAAAAGAAATGAAAAGGTCTAATCGTTTCCTAAAGTGCCTAACCTCCCTCCTTATGTCCAAGAGGCATTGGACTTTTTAGTTTGGTGATTCTAGACTAAAAAGAAATTTAAGGCTCCTATTAGACTCGCGTCATATAAAAACAAGGACAATCAGTTAGCATATAAAAGTCTCAATTAGGCCTCTAACACACAAAACAATGCAAAGGTTTTAAAAATTAATAAGTTCCACAAAATAAACTTGGTTAATTTTAAAAAAAGAAATTCTTATTATTATTTTAAAAACATGAAAAATATTTATTAAGGTTAAAGTATTAAATCCCCCAATTTTCATAAATATTTAAGTATACTAAAATACCTAAGAAACAAGTTTTCTAAATCATGACAAATACTGAAATAATTTTAATAATGAAATTCTTTTATAACTTAAAAAATTGTGTAAAAACTTGTACCTATATTTTAAGCAATTTAAAGCTTGATTTATAAAATTCAGCAATTTTTAAACCCATAAACATAATTTTTTTTTCATTCAAAAGAGGTTAAAGATTTTAAAGGGACATTTAAAAAGTTCTAAAAAAAACATGTCATTGGATAAAAATAATTTATTCTGTTTTTGAGCTAAGAAAACTTGTTCAAAAGTTTAAACTAAGTGATTAAAACAAGATTAAATCATTAGTCTCTATAGGCATGATTTCTAAAACATAGAAGAATAAAAAAGGACATGATTTCTAATAATACCAAAAAATGCTTGCAAGTTGAAGATTTAGAAAAATTCACGAATCTATAGAAGTAAAAAAAAAGCTTATTAGTTCTAGATCCATTTCAAGATGATTAACTTAATAAAGCTTTGACCTAAGCTTGATTTAAAACTATGTTCAACCAATTAAACTGACATACATTGAGAAAAATTAAAAAAAGACAAGTAGCACATAGATCCCTCTCACCTTAACTAAATCCCCAATCTTTACTATTATTTATTATTACAACTTTGTGTGAAATTTTTAAAAAAATATATAATTAAAAAAACTTCAAAGGTCCTGCTTCTTCGAATCCACTCCGTCCCCAAGTGACTCTTCACTTCTAGATTCGGAACTAAAACCTGCTACACAAAATAAACAAAGTAATATGCGCCCAAAATAGAATAACACAAAAAATGCTTACCAATCACAAACAAAAATCTGAATAGAGTATAACCAGAGGGACTTGCAATTTCCTTTCCTTTTCTTTTTCGAGGGAGAGGAAAATATTAAAGAAAAAGAATATTTTTTTTCTTTTAGTTTTCAGAGGAGAAAATTCCTTTCGAAGGGAAAAAAGTATAGAATAGAAGCATGGGAATATTTTTTCGTATAGAGTGTGGGATGTGGAGAAAGATGTGTTATGAGAATTTTGTAAAATTGTGAGAAGGAGGTCTTTATATAGTGATAGGAACCAGTGGGTGGGGAAGAATGTAAAGTAAGAAAATCAGTTACCCCATATTAAGTTTTTCCGAAAAGGGATGAAACAATAAAGGCAAGAAATTGGTCATCATATTACCAAAAATAATTAGTAGAAGGATGAATTTTGGAGAAGTCAAACAGAACAAATAAGATACAGATTATCCTAATACGAAAGCAGAAAATGCTCTTAATAGAATATACGAAATATTGTTCAACTAGAACCAGTAAAAAAGAGAAGCAACTCTAAGAAAAGAAAATAATCATGTACCAGCATACAATATTTATTCCCAATCAAAATTTTACGACAACAAGTCTAGTCTAGCCATAAATAGAGAGAGTAAAATAACATAGCTAAAGGAGATAATCAATTAGAGATATCTGAATAAAGCTAAACAGATATATATAATTATGCATACACAAAAAATTATGTTGTCCAAAATTTAATAAGAAAGAAAAAAAACATCAGGAAAGGCAAGCAGTAACAACAATTACCACGATCCTAGCGAATCAACTATATCAAAATTTTTGCACAAAAATACGAAATGACATAATTTACTGGGCACTGAAATATCAACAAACTATCATAAACGCAGGCGTAAAATGGCTGAGTCTATCATAAATTAATAAATAACTATGCAAGTGGAAGAGATCATGATCTTATATCCTAAAATTAAACAATTTCAACTAACAGAATCATATATCAGAATTTAGCAGATGCGACTAAGTATCAACCATTACACTAAAAAATTATTTAGGCGAAATACGAAGGTTAAAAGAATGACAATCTTAAGAAAATATTAGGTCAAAAGATCAGCAATCTGAACGTATGAGAAAGATGTGTAATAGTCTAAATCTCCAAGAAATCATCACATAACAAGAAACAACAAGCAATAATGTATACAAAAAAAGAAATCGAACCGAAATTGGGTGTTGCAAGATTTAAAACATTCATCAATTGGTTGGATCTCGACCAGAGTTGTTGGTTCTCTGAGGCAGCTGCATGGTGTTTCGCGACGACTGAGAGAGGTTGTCGCTGTTTGCCGGCGAGAGAAGTTCTCCGGCGGGGTAGAGATGAGAACAGAGGAAGAGAAGGGGTCATTTATGGTGGAGATGGCAGCTGGGAAGGAGAAGGGGAAGGGGTTGCCGGTGGAGCGCTAGACGGAAAAAGGGAGGAAATGAAGGCGGGGCGCGGGGTTTGCTGCTCACTGGATGCCGGCGAGAAAAGGGTTCGTCGGCGGAGGAAAGAGGGGTCACTTGTTATGGTTGTTGTTGTCGCCGGAGAAGCGGCGGAGAGAGGAGAAAGAAGGAAGAGTAAGGGGTCATTTTTGGGGCTGTTTTCATGGAATTTCTCGGTGAGAGAGCGGGCTGGGGAGAGGAGAGAACAGAGGAAGAGAAGAGGAGGAGCGGGAGGTTATTCGTCGGTGTCAATTTCGCCGAGAAAGGAGGTGGACAGAAAAGGGGTCGCGCGGTTTTGGGTGGTTTCCGGCGGGTCAAGAGGAAGGGGGTACGGAGACAAAGGTGGTGGTGAAGGAGAGATGTGGCGGCGGCTTTGGGTTTTCCCGGTGGGTCGTGGATGGCATGAAGGAGGGAGAAGGGTGGTGAGAGGAGAGAGGGCTAAGTTTTTTTCTGATGGAGGAGAGAGAGGAAAAGTGAGAATGAGAAGTGGGTTAGGGGTATTGGTATGTTAAAAATGAATTTAATCATATCTATTAGACTAATATAAAATGAGTGATTGAGATCTAATCTTGAATAGAATGGGTTGGATCCAAATAAAAAAAAGTATCCGGATTTAATTAAAATAAAATCGGATTGAGAATTTGAAATTAGGCCACAAATTGATCTAATGTAGGTTAGAATTGAAAGAAATTGTGAAGGAACTGACTAGAATTGAAATAAATTTCAAAGAAATCAATTGGAATTGAAATGAATTGAATTAAAAGGGTTACAAATTGAATAAATTGAGATGAAATTGAATAGTTTATCATCTAATTAATTATATTACTTATAAAATATTCAATATCTTAAATAATAATCTTTATGTAAAGAAAATATGCAATATATGCTAAAATTATTACTAAAAATATTAAATGTATTAGATTTATTATTTTATATTAAAAATTGATATATATATATATCGACATAATAATAATAATAATAATAATAATAGTAATAAGTAAATAAATATTACTACGACTATTATTGTTGACACCCAATTTTGACCCTCCACGACCTAAATTAACTATCGAGCTTCTTTGAATTTTTAATGATTCAAAATAATTATTTAAAATAAATTAAATTAAATTTCAAAAGTTCCATATATCTTTTCAAATAAGCCGTTAATTTTAAAATATATTACGT
>JBCEWC010017222.1:0-12636 GCA_038996855.1 Solanum aculeatissimum
TTCAGCAGGGATTCCCCCTTGTCCTGGTGATGTTGCTTGCCCTCCTCGACCTTCTCAGTCTCGACCTACTCAACCTCCAGTATATGGTCAACAAAGAAATTTGATAGATGAGTCTAATAGTGAAGAAGATGATGAGGATCATGTGACAAACACACTGAGGCATTAGTGAAGTTTAAAGTTATACTAGTTTAAATTTCATACTTTATAGTTATTTTTCAAGACTTGTTATATGGTTTGTGAATATATGATAACTTTGAATCTTATTATGTTATTTATGACTTTTAGGTGTTTTTGGTTTGATTATGAATCTCTTTTAAGTTGATTTTGATATTATATTTAGTAAATATATTTTGTTGTATTGTTGGTAACTGTTTGAGTTTGATTAAATGACAGTTAGGAAGTTGCAAAAGCAATAATATGCTGCCAATGTTTTTTCAAAAAAGAGACCTCATGAGGTCACTTTGCTGCATTTTATTTTTTTATAAATATAAAATAAAAATAAATTATAAGATTATGACCTCATGAGGTTTCCTTTGTTAAAATATAAAATAAAAATAAATAATAAAGTAACGACCATATGAGGTCTCTTTTTTTTTTTAATTCAGCAAAAAAGTTAGAGACCTTGTGAGGTTTCTATTTGGTGACCTCGTGAGATCACTACAAAAAAACCATCTACATTATAGTGACCTAACGTTGAGGTCTCTACAAAAAAAGCCACCTACATTACAGTGAGCTAACGTTGAGTTCTCTTTTGAGATCACTTTTTGTGTAAAAGAGACATCATGAGGTCTCTTTTTTAAGTCTCCTTTTTAACAGTTTTTAGTAGTGATACCCGAATTCTGAGAATCAGCATAGCAACTTGGCGGTCGCTGGTACTGTGTTCGAGGAAGAATTTTGATGGGCTCAAGAAATTGTAGCTATGGCTACTTCTGGCCAGATTCGTATTATTTCAAGTGGGGGGAAGGCATCTACGACTGATAATCTACATGGGGCTCAAATTTCAGATTTGTTCACCAACCAATTTCAGAGATCGAAAAATGGGGGTGACGGAACAGTAAAAAAACTCACGATGCTCATACGGAATCCGACGGGGATATTCGACTAGAATAAATGGTACGGATGGATTCCCCACCTCATGGCGCCTCTATACGTCAATTTTCCGCCCATTCTGATAAGGTCGAAGCCAGCAGGTTATTTTTCGATGAATTCGCCGGAGCTTCGGTGAGATTCGACGAGCAAGAGCCTACCAGATATGATCCTATGGTCTTCATGGATGGTTAAAAATCTAAAACACCAAATCCCACTGTGCAGAACTCCACGAATCTAGAATTTGGTCAATCTAGGGTTGCGGCGCCGCCCCTAAGTTCCAAAATCTAATTACACAGGTATGATCATCCGAGTCAATCTCCTATGCCTGGCAACATCTCCTCTAATGTTCTAGTTGGTTGTGAGGCTAACAATCTGAATTTAGTTCTTAGGGAGGTTCATAAGGGTGATCAAAACATGGCTGCTACGTGCTTGGTCCAATCTGAGAAGTCCCCGGCAGTGTCTCTGGAAGCTGTCAAGTATGATACGTCCACACATGGGACTGGACATGACAGCAGCAAGGGTACTACACACTTGCAAGGTAAGCATTTTGCCCCCTCATCTGTGAATTCTGATTGTTTGCAATTTGTTGAGTATAGGGACAGTGTTGTGGTTGTCTTGGGGGAGAATGATTTGAATTCCTCCAAAATGAATGAGCCTGCAAAGCATGAGGGTAAAGGAATTACGAATTGTGCTCAAAATGAATCTCCACTGGTTAGGAATAATTTGAAGAACAATAGTGTGAGAGTTCCCAGTGAGTCAAAGGATGGTGAAAACAATGTTCAAAAAGGTAAGGAGGTGATTGTTTCTGGAAATTCAAAGAATCAGACAGACCCCAAGCATAAATTCGTACCTCCTAAACCTGTTGATTTCACACAGCTTACAACCAATTTCCAAAAACAAATACCCTCAAAACAAACTCCTAAATTTCCCACCAAGTCTGATCTGAATGCCAAAAATCAGGACCAAGGCACTGTTCCATCCCCCACAAATATCCAGGTTGTTGAACCTCCTCCATTCACTATTATCCACTCCTACGCCACTAAACTCCGAGCCAAGCAAGCCAAAATTAGCCCCCCCGGTCGACATAAGCCCTCCTATATTCACCACTAGGCAAGGGCTTCCTGCTTTGATTTTCAAAAAGGAGGATTTTGAGCGTAAGTTGGCTGCGATATGCAAATACACTCTCATTGGTAAGTTCTCTAACACCCTGCCAAAGGTTGAATTGATCAGAAAGAGTTTTATCCAACAAACACAACTCATTGGTGGTGTCAAAATAACTCACTTTAATGCGAGACATATCTATATTGACTTGGATAATGAAGAGGATCACTCTACTGTGTGGACCAAGCAAAGAATGACTACACTTGCTTGGTTTTGAGAAAGATGGGCTTTGGGGAAATCTTCATCGACATGGTTTGGAGAATTATGAGATGCAACTGGTACTCGGTTATTATTAATGGTGCAAGGCATGGTTTTTTCCATTCCACTAGAGGTCTGAAGCAAGGGCGCCCCCTGTCCCCTGCTTTGTTTATTGTTGGTGCTGAAGTGCTCTCCAGAATGCTTAATTCTTTTCACTTTCATCCTATGTATCATGGTTTCTATATGGCTCATAAATGTCCTCAGATTAACCATTTAAGTTTTGCGGATGGCATTATCATTTTTACCACTGGCAGGAAAAGGACTCCAGATGATTATGAAAACTTTGAAGTCATATGAAGAAACATCTGATCAGCTGGTAAACAAGGAAAAGAGCCACTTCATGGTCCCGGATTCAATTTTTGATTCTACCATCCAAAGGATTAAAAGACTTACTGGTTTCAGGCAGAAAAAGTCTCCTCTTACTTATTGGGGTTGTCCTATCTACATTGGCAGAAAAAGGATTACTTACTATTCCGATCTGATTTCTAAGATCTTAAAAAGAATTACCGGGTGGCATGCCAAAATGCTTTCTTTTAGAGGGAGAGCGGTGTTGATAAAACATGTTCTATAATCTATTTCTATTCACTTACTCTCCTCTATTGTACCTCCTTCTACTATTCTCAAAAAAATCAAAGGCTTAATGGCAGATTTTTCTGGGGATGGAGACAGGACAAAAGAAAATATCATTGGGCGTCGTGGAAGAACTTGAGCTACCCTTATCTGGAAGGGGGTATTGGAGTAAGACGATTAAGCGATGTAGCTACCTCTCTTCAATTTAAGCATTGGTGGGTGTTCAGGACCAAAAGAACCCTTTGGGGGGATTTTTTGATGGCATAATACTGTGAAAGGGCAAATCCTACAGTTAAAAAATTGAACTCGGGCCAATCTCTTATTTGGAAAAGCATGGTCAAGAACAGAGCCAAAATGGAGCATCATATTAAATGGAAGATTCATTCGGGCAATGCCTATTTTAGGTGGGGCAATTGGTTGGGTATAGGCCTTCTTGCTCATTTTATTTTACGGAAGGAATTTTGGGGCTTAATAATGCTAGGATTTCTAACTTTTTATTGCAGGGTAAATGGAATGCTAATTTTATAATGCAGGTGCGCAAGTAAATATGTGGGGGCTCAATCTATTGCGGCAAGGGTTCAATATTGTGTCCTTAAAGATACATGGAATACACTCAAAGTAGCTTACCCCTACATAGATTGGCCATATAAATGGAATGATCTCATTAAAATGGTTGAGAATTGCGTACGTGAATATAGGATCTCTCGGGTTAATTGGCAGCCCCCTGTTACTGGTTTTGTAAAGTTGAACACTGATGGGAATTGTCTGTTGGAGTCGGGAAGCATGGGGGTTGGTGGTCTTTGCAGAGATGGAGCTGGAAACCTTTTGTTTACATTTTCATATCATTTTGGGATAGGTTCCAACAACTACGCCGAACTGGAAGCAGCATATTTCGGTTTAAACTGGTGCATTCAATTGGGATTTAAAGAAGTGCAACTGGAATTTGATTCTGAAATTGCGATTAATTGGATATGCAGCGGAATCAACCACCACATGCAGTCAACCAGGTATTATGTAAATTATTTATTATTATTCCCCAATTGTCAAACTTTTCTTGCAGGCACGTTCTAAGAGAAGCAAATTAGGCTGCCGATATGCCAGCCAAAATGGGACATGATCATGTTATACCGTGGGTGGTGTCGGAACCACAGAAGCTTCCCAAAGAAATTACAATCATTATGCATTTGGACAAATTGGGATTGACTTCATTCCGGAGGAAAAAACTCAAGCGTATTAAAAAACCACCATGATTTTGGACCGACTCCTCCATTTCTATCTCTTCAACTTGGATATGATTTGTTGGATTATAGCTGATTTGAAGATGTAGATTTAGGTTTTTTGTGTTTATTTTTGTAAAGGGGAGAGTCTCTCTTATTTATGGCTTTCTTAGCGTCGGTTTATTAATTTTATTGATTAACGGACCAAGTTTGGCCGTCTATGTATATTGGTTAAACGGGGTCTGTTTTGACCTCCTTGGACCAACCAAAAACTTTGTATTTGGTTTATTTTATTTTTGTTATAGCTTGGGGGTGTTGCTCAACCCCTGACCGGTTAAGGGGCAGGGAAACCTCTTAGCGTTGGTCATTTCCCTATAAAAAAAAAAACATGACCTTGAGCTAGTGATTGTGATATTTTCTTTGAAAATATGGCCCCATTATTTTAATGGGGTTCATAAAGATGTTTTCACTGACCACAAGTGTATTCAATATATGGTCAGCCAAAGATATCTCAGTTTGAGGCAAAGAAGGTAGTTAGAACTCCTAAAATACTATCATATGAGTATGCATTATCACTACCCTCAATTTAGGAGCCTATAGTGCAAAAAAGTTAGACTGAAAAAGTGATCAGGGTAAATTCACGAAGCCATCTTACGGCCCGTAGATGGGATGATAACTCGTAGTTTGACCTCTTAAACATGAACTTCAGGAAAGGGAAAAAATTCCAAGTGAGGTAAACCACGTAGCCAATGACGGCCCGTAGGTAGTTGGACAACTCATAGATACGGTAGTAGGTGAGGGTGTCAAACATGAAGGAAATTTGAAGTTTCTAGAAGGTGACCTACGATTAATAGCATGATCCGTAAACCATTCTATGACATGTAGAAACTCTTCGTAGATGAGGTCCAGGAAAGTGGGAACTTGGCTAAGTGTGGAAGAACTTTATGAGTCCAACCATGAGTTGTAAGTCAAAGTATGTCCGTACAAAAGGGTTTAGTGGTTTGGGTCGACAAAAAAGTTCTTGAAGATTGGAAAAGGAGAACTATACGAATAGGACTATGGTCCATAATTCAAACCATGGCCCATAATGGGGCTTTCGTAGATCTCTTTCGACAGTTTTTAATGAAGGGCAATTTTGTCATTTATGCCAATTCAAATCCTATACTATGTAATTTTTGGAATCCTAAGGTCCCTGAATCAGACCTTAAAACACTAGGACCCTCATTGTCTCATTCTCAAAATTACTAAGGAAAGTAAAATACTCCCTAGAGAAAAAGAACAAGCTAAGGAGGCTAAGGTTTCAAGCGACTCTTTCTTCAAATAACAAATTCCTTCTTCCAAGCTTACCAAGGTATGTGAGTTTGATTTGTGGGTCTGCGTTCACCCACAAAGTCCTACGTAATATGATTACATGTTGTTTAAGTTCCTTCAAGTTAATATGCATGGTAATGATGATTTCATGATATTTTATGTTATTAAATTATCTCAATGATATCCTATGATGTTTTACTATATTTAGATGTTTTAAAGTTAATGATGATGACCCCAATTATGTGGGTTTAAGTAAATAACTATGGGTTGTTTTACCTTGTTTGAATTAGCATACTTTCCCATGTTTAAGCATGATTTCATGATTTGTGAATGTTTTAACTTAAGAACTTAGCCCACCTATTTTCAAGTCAAGTTTTGCATGATTTATGATAAAAATTAGGGCACTAAAGAAAGGTTTTAAGGTTATGATTTGTCAATGGTATAAGCATATTGAAACAAATCCCTAAAGATGATTATGAAGGTCCTCAAAATAAAAGGACAATACTCACTTGGTGGTTCCTTAAGTTCAAGCTATTGTTAATATTGCTACTTATTATTCTAAGTATCATAAATTGACGAAGCTTGTGTTTTAAAGATTCCGTAGGATGACTTAACACCAAATGTGACATTGAGGTGGGGGTTTGGTAAGGGAACCTTAGTAGCAGCCCTTTGCCTCATTAACTATGTACACCAGAGGAGCCTTTGTAGGCTAGGCTAGTGGATCCACATAGGCCATTTATGTTATATAAAGATGCATGCGAAGTGATAAAGTTCCACCCAACAGGTGGTCTCCCCGTGCCAACGTAGGGGGTTATATTGCATTCCATGTAGTAGCTCACATGGTCTTATATGTCGGTTAAGGTCTACTCTTAAGTTTATAATTCTATGATATGTTTCCATCACATGTATTCTTTATGTGCATCACTTTTACTCATCTTGATACAATATTCTTTGTGAATGCTTAAACTCATAATTAAAGTGCCATTTATCGTCCCATACATTTTTATCTTTATTTATGAATGATGGCATTGCAATTTCATATTTGTATTTGCATCTCACATACTTAGTACATTCCAAAAGTACTAACACATATTTTTCCTACATGATTTAACCATATGGGGATAGGTGCTCCTTCACCAGCTCGTAGCTAGTACTCAGGCATTCAAGACTAGTACCTTTTGTGGTGAGCCCTTAGTCCGGGTCTCTATCATTTTCTATTCTAGCCTTGTATTTTCTTTTAAGACTATGTATATATTGGCCCGTTTGAGGCTTCCACATTCTATGTTGTTAAATGTTGAAGATTTTTCTATTTGATAGAGGTCGATCGATGACTGATCGATCCATCCATGGTTTAGATGGTGTAATATTTGGACAAAATATGTTTTCATGTATATTTTTTAATGTTGCTTCATTGTCATAAGTCACCCATAGACACTTCCCCATTTTATTTATGTATTTCTTCAAGTTCTCTGCCCATGAATGCTTGACATATTTAAAATGGCTTGGATGGGGTGCCTTTGGGTATCTCATTCACCATGTGATGACAAGGTCCATAGGTCGGGACATTACAATCACCTAAGCAAAGATAATGTTATGGAAAATGCCTTAAGTAAGGTATGCACGGAGAGTGTAGCCCATTTTGATGATGGAAAGAAGGAATTAGCAAGAGAAGTTCATCGATTGGCTAGGTTTAGAGTTAGGTTGAGTGAAATCGAAGATGGAGGCATAGTGGTTCTAGATGGTTTTAAGTCTTCCTTGGTTGAAGAGGTCAAATCAAAGCAAGTCCTTCTCCCAGCTTTGGTGGAATTGAAGCCATTGGTTAAAAAGGCAAAGGTAGAGGTTTTCTTCGAAGGGGGAGATGGTATCCTTAGACACCAAGGTAGGTTGTGTATACCCAATGTTGATGGGTTGAGGGAAATAATTTTGAAAAAGGCCCATAATTCATCCTATTCCATTCACCCCGATTCTACAAAGATGTATAGGTATTTGAGAAAAGTATATTAGTAGAGCATTATGAAGAGGAACATAGCAAAGTTTGTAGTTGGATGTCATAATTGCCAACAACTCAAAGTAGAACATCAAAGATTGGGTGGCCTAGCCCAAGACATAGAGATTCATAATTGAATGTGGGAAGTGGTTAACATGAATTTTGTGATTGGTTTGCCTAGGACTAAAAAGCATTTTGACTCTATTTGAGTTATTTTTTGTAGGATGATGAAATTGGCTCATTTCCTACTGGTTAAAATAACCTATGGTGCCAAGGATTATGCTAAATTATACGTCCATGAGTTGGTTAGATTGCATGGGGTTCCATTGTCCATCATTTTGGACCGTGGTGCCTAATTTACACTTTTGGAGATCATTCCAATGAGGTCTTGGTACTAAAGTCAAGCTTAGCACGATGTTTCATCCACAAAAGGATGATCAAGCCAAAAGGACCATTCAAACCCTTGAGAATATGCTAGATCTTATCTGTTGGAACTCAAGGGTAATTGGGATGAGCATCTCCCACTCATTGAGTTTGCCTATAACAATAGTTACCACCCTAGCATCGGGATGGCACCATTTGAGGCCTTATATGGAAGGTCTTATAGATCATGATTTGGGTGTTTGAAGTGGGAGAAATGGCCTTGACAGGCCCAATTGTTTTTTTGAAGCCTTGGAGAAGGTGAGGTTAGGGATAAACTAAATACAACTCAAAGTAAACAAAAATCTTATTCCAGTGTTAGGAGGAGATATCGTAACTTTAAGGTGGATGATTGGGTGTATTTGAAGGTCTCACCCACGAAGGGTGTAGTTGGGTTTTGTAATAAAGGGAAATTGAGCCCTAGGTATGTATACCCTTATAGAATTTTGAGATATGTTGGTGAGGTTGCTTATGATATGGAGTTACCTATGGAGATGAGTATGGTTAATCCGGTCATTCATGTGTCCATGTTGAAGAAGTGTATAGGTGACCCAAACTCCATTATCCCTTTAGAGGTTGTAAGTGTTGAGGAAAACTTGACGTATGAAGAAGTTTAGGTTAAGAAATTGAATAGACAAGTGAAGATATTGATGAACAAAGATGTAGCATCCGTTAAAGTCCTTTGGAGGAATCAACAAGTTGAAAGTTCTACTTGGGTATAGAAAATGGACATGAAGAAATCATATTCTTACCTTTTTAATTCTACTTAAAACTAAGGTTATGAGTCAATCATGTCAAAGACATTAAATCTTGTATTTCAACCCCTTATGTCATTTTGCATGCATACATACTCATGGTAATACGTTTTGATGATATTTGATACATACGTTTGAAATTTTATGAAATTGATGTTTAAATTGCATTGATGCATTTATGTTGGGGCTAGAAATTATTTTGTTGCTCCTCTCAAACGTATCTCCATTACATTTGGGGACGAATATTCCCAAGGTAGAGATATAGTAACACCTCCCAAAGTGCTTCAGAATACTCTTATAATATAAGTCTTGCATAATGTATCATCCATTCATTTTTTGGCAATTTGAGTCTGTAATCTTGTTTAGGAGGAAAAGTTATATGGAAAAATAGTCTCCTTCGATTGTTTAGTCAATCGTACCAAAAAATAATTTTTTGCATGTTTTTGCACTTTTTAAAGGGGTATGCGACCTCTCTACATCGCAGAGAGGGTCTATTTTAGTGTAAAAATGATCGAGACACGTCTCAAGGCAAAAATAGGGAAAATTGAACTTTGTGCAAAAATGAACTATGCAAAAAATGTCCATATCATGGTCCCGTTTCACCATAGTATAAATTTTTCTAAATATTTTCAAATTTAAGTAAGGACAATTGGGATATATCCCTGAACCCTTATATACGTGAATACTCAAAAAATTTACCATTTTGGGTCCTAAAATCACTCTCTAAACTCCTAACATCCTCTCCAAACTCTCCCAAATTTCTCTTCCAAATTCTCCAAAGATTCTAGAGTTTCAAGATTCTTTCATTACAGACCAAGCTTCAAGATTCTCTCAAACTTCTTCTATCTTCTTCAAGACCTCACGATATGCGGGTTTCTTCATCCATGAGTCCATTCACCCACGGAGCCCAAAAACCTTTTTAATTAAATCTTTGATTTTAAGACTTGAATCACTACGAGTACTTCCTATTATTATTATTATGCATGATTTAAGTTGAAATTCATCAATTATTGATTTGAAATGCATGAACTTCTATAATGGGTTATACTATGAATCTCTTTATGATATTTAAGCTATGTATCTTATGATACTATCAAATGCTATAAATATTTATGGATTTTGAGATGAATTTTATGATGCCCTAACTAGGGGTTTTATTATGATGATGATGGGTTTTTGAAGGGTTTCCTAATGATCATGCTTTACTTCATTCATGTCCAATACTTTTGAGTTTCATGATTTTAAGTCCTTATGCATAAACTCACCATGTTTTGACTAAGATTATATGATGGAGCATCTTATGTTGATGAAAGGTTTTATTGCAAGTTATGCAAGTCATGAATATCATATATGATTATGGGCTGCCAAGTATGTTATGAATTCATTAAAAATTCTATGAATGTTCAGCAAGATCATGAAGCCCTTTGATGTTATGTGACACCCTTTTGTCAAAGTAAAATGCTCGCTTGAAGGGGTTTAAGATGTTGATGATCTACTCCTACTATGTTATTATGCTTTACAAGTTATGTTATATATTCTGTGGGACAAGACCCAGCACCGAATGAGGTTTAAGGTGGGAGTCCGACCCAAGGGATCCTTATATAAAGTCTTAGTATCATAACTATTTTTCACCATAGGTTATCATTATTTCCCTAAATGAACTTACACTAGCGGATCCAACTAGGTCATGTTACCCATAATGTGGGGTATAGACTACCTTGGAAAGTATATTTCTCCTTTTTCAGTGTAGATGCAACAATGAAATTCCATCTAGTAGTTTGCAAGGTCTTATATGTCGGCTACAGTCACCTCCTACATATGTATATGCTATGTTATGAAATCATGATTTACCTTCCATGCATGTTTTAATTAAGGCATTGATCATTTATTTCATATTGTGCTTATTACCTTGTATATGATTATGCACCTTGACTAATATGTCATATGATTTTCTTGTTTCATTTCACCCTACATACTTAGTACATTCAAAGTACTAACGCATACTATTTTGCCTACATGATCTAACTATGTAGGGACTGAAGCTCTTCCGCATCCACCTCCTCGTGGCTAGTTGACGTGTGGATATTGTTTCTTATGGTGAGTCCTCTACTTTGAGGCAACATCCAATTTCTTTCTACATATGCTAATACAATGGTACTTTTACTATTTACTTTTGTGGGTGAGCACAGGACATATCTTAGCCCCCATTCAACTCATAACTAGAGGTATTGTTGGATAATATGTTATGTCTGACTCATATGATTCTTATGTATCTATGGAGATTTACCTTTAGTCCCTACCCCATGTATCTTGTTGCTTGATAATGTTAGAATGTTATGACTTTCCTAAGTCCCTACTCCCCATAGAGTGCATCCCATGTTTCCTTCCCATAGTCAAATTATTGTGATTGAATTATGGTGATTCCTTAACCCTGTACCCATAGTGTATGACCTAAACCTCTAATCCTCTTAGTACTATTTGTTAAATATTGTTTCACGCTTCTTAACCAATGATGAGCTTAAGTATGCTATGAGGCTTGTTTGGAGTACCTTTGGGTTTCTATTCACCATGTTGCACCTAGGCCCTAGGTTTGGGTCGTGACATTATTTTGTGACTATTATGCAATATGTTGATGATGACTCAAATGTTGAAAGATCATGAAAATGGTTGATGATTTACGAATAAATGATGTTATATGAAAATCTTGCCTATTTCTATACTTGTAAAAGTGATTATTGTATCATGATGACATGAATTTCTTGATGTTACATTTGTGATGAAAAGTCAAAGGCAATGATTTTGGATATTTGATAATAAAAATAAATATAAAACTTGGGAGTGAAGTTTTTACCGGTCAAGGTTGTTGAGAGATACTAATATATGGGGTCAAGGTTGTTATCAGTCATGATAATTGTCAAGGTCAATTTTAGCATGTGATTGTTATGTCGAGGTCATTTTCAGCTTGATTATTATGCCAAGGTCATTGCTATCTTAATTACACATTTTCGACTGATACATAGATCACGTGTGGCCCTCATGAGTTCTGGTCTGATTACACCAACAAATATGTATTGTAGGATAGACATGCATCATGGTTACTCAACATTGCATCATATTGATTTCATTTCATAGTATTCATTCCATTTCATATCATTCCTTTTTTGAAGTTGATATGTTCTAAATGTGATGTATTGGATGATTTGAACCTTGTATATTGTTGAGATTGGACTATTGAATGATTTTGAGATATATAACTTGAGCCCAGTATATTATAAAGTTTGGGCTATTGAGATACTATGATATATGACTATTATTTTTATTGCCTATATTGTATATGTTGGCCTTTTCCTCACACAGGTTTTGTAGTCCGTAGGCAAGTGGTTGGGATGGAAAGAGTACTTAGTTCTTTATTCTCTCCCTGTGATTAGTCTGTTTGTTATTTACCTTGGTACTCACCCTTGTTTTTTGACACATGTGTGTAGGTAGAGAGCCCGGATCCTAGTGACATTCTTTTTCTCCTTCTTGAGGACTGAGCTATTCACAACTAAGAGGTAGTTGGTTGTTGCTCCAACATACACTCTGGACTATCAAATATTACTATTAGTTTTATTCTATTTAAGAGACAAATTCTATTGAGACTTATATTTTTCCTTTCTTATTTTGATCTTATAGAGGCTTGTACCATGTGAAAATCTGGAATGGTTTCTAGTTTAGATTATGCATTTATGACCTAAGGTCTTATTATTCGTATTGTTATCCTAATTTAGCTTCCACATTATTTTGTTTTATGTTGTTGTGATTAGTTTAGGTTGAGTTGTCTCAGCGGGATAAGGACAAGTGTCATCACTGCGAAATTGGATCATGATAA